>ML788339.1:324492-340935 GCA_009831015.1 Picea engelmannii | reverse complement strand
AAGCACATTGATGTTCAATATCACTTTGTGAGAGACATGATTGAAGAAAAGAAAGTATCATTGATGAAGGTGGACACTTTGAAGAATGTTGCAGACTCATTAAAAAAATCTGTGAGCACTGAGAAGTTCTCTTGGTGTAGAGGATCCATGGGCATTGTTGCCCTGGATTTTTGACTATGTAACCCTGTAACCCCCTGTGTGAAAAGAAAACAACAAGTGGGAGAATGTTGGGTATGTGTTATATTCTTTGCATGAGTAGTAGTGTGTGAGCATATGTGCCAGGCACGTAGGGGTGTGGAGCCCCCTGCGTGGGGGTCCGGGGGCATCACCCTCGAATTTTTTTTTTTCTGCCTTGGGAAAACTGACACCTACCTTGAGAAATGTGTCATGTATTTAGGTGGTTTTTTTGGCACATGGTTTTTGCCGATGGTTTTCTATTTCCAGTTAAGGAATTAGGGTTTTGGACTAATCCAAGTCATTGGGTTAGGGCTTTGAATGCCACTGGATCCTATATGTATATTGTATTGTAAACAATGTAACACAATGTATGAATATAATATATGCTGGTTTTCTCGGTTTGGGTTTCCAGGGGAAAAATCTCTGTGTAATGTTTTCATTTGCCATTGTATCTTTTCTATTCTTTTCTGAATATCTATTTATAGTAGACATTTACAAGGTTAGGATTTACAAAACCCCCCTGCCTCAAGATCAGGATGCCACCATGACTCCTCAAAGCCAGATTTGGAAGATCTGGAAGACATGGAGCTCGAGGACTTAGACTTGCAAAGCATAATAGTGGCATGTTAAAGGAAAGAAGAACATTCAATATCAGAACACCAAATCAAGCCACTGAAAAGTGCTCTCATAAAATCAAGAAATGAAGAGAAAGGGAAAACATCACAGAAAGGTAAGCACTCTTCCTCTTCCTCTCTTGGAATAAAAAATTCTACAATCAAAGAACCAATCAAGGTTCCAAAAGATGACAAGAAACAAGGAAGACCCTCCAATAAACAATTATTACAAGAATTAGGCAAACTTATTCTAAATTCAGGATGACTCAAGAGCATGGCGGAGAAAATTTTCCTCCCAAACCCAACCCTCTCAATGATAGTCATCTCATGGAATGTTCGAGGCCTCAATGGCCCAAGTAAACAAAGAAGCTTGAAGACATATCTGTTGAAAAACCCTCAATGAATCATAATGATCCAAGAAACAAAATGTAGCTCTGAAACCCTGGAAAAAATAGCCTCAAAGTGTTGGTGAGGATTCCAAGATGTAGTGGTAGACACATAGGGTGCCTCAGGCGGATTAGCCATCCCATGGAACCCTATTGACATATCCCTCCCTCACTTCTTCACTACTCATCATTCAATCTCTACCAAATTCCAACCAATAGGATCAGACCAAAGTGGTTACATCACAAATGTATATGGACCTCAGGATGCCCAAGGTAAAATATATTTCCTCCACTCCCTGCACCTCCCGAGCCCCCTTGTTGCACCTCTTTTGTCACGGAAATGAACAAAACATGGGTGCTTACAAGCCCAGTTGGGTTAGCTAGGCAAGACAACAGTGAAGGTAAAAGTTAGAAACAACAAACATGTAATATAAAGAAAAGACTAAGCTAAGAAAAATAAAAAAAAATAACCTAGAGTGCATAAGGACATTAGAACAAAGAACAAACAAGACTCATGCCACCAATGGAAATGATTGTATTAGTGGAAAGAAAACACCAAAGAGAAAGGGAGACTTTGGGTCCCTTCTTCATCCAAGGGAGGGCTCTTGAACCCCCAAGATTGAGCTCTTCTTACAACTTGAAAACTTGAAAGAAATGGTGAAAGAATCCCAAGATAATTCACTCAAAAGGTGATGTGAATAGCTCCAATGAAATACTGCTTCTAAGATCTTGACAAGGAAAGAGGATCCTCCAAGAGAATATAGGAAACATAACAATACAAATGAATTCCTTGAAAATGTAGTGCACCCATGGCCTCTTTTTATAGCATAGCTTTGAGGCATTATATAACCAACCTTTAGTGTGAACAAGGGGCCATTTAGGGCACCCTTAGGTCTTTGACCAGCCACCCAACCGGATTCAGCAGTCTCCCTTCAGGTATATTATCGACACTAGCATGTAGTCTTTCCCTTTGAATATCACAATGCATTTCCAATCACACCCCTCGATCTTGAATCTCGGCTTAGTACCTACACACATGAAAAATGAATACCCCGACGTGAACAATATCTGAAGAGAAAGATCATAGAGCAGTTATTCAAGAATGTAAGCATGCATACCTGAGTGTAATATGAGAAAAATGTCCCCCGGAGGCTAAGAATAGAAAGTGGCTCGGCGACTGTCATGGTGTAGGTTATGGGGTGCTGATCCCATGGCTGAAGACATATTGAAAAATGGATGCCCGAAGTTCCTGGAATTGAGTCTGGAAGTTTGGAAATATGGACTATATATAGTTGTAGGGCCCACAATGCCACTTCATTTGTACCTGCTGTGTTATTGAGTGGACGAGCAAGTTTAGAGGAGTTTTGGAGATTTCGGGAGATCGAGGCGGGATAAAGATTTTAGAACTGTTTTGGAAGTCTCGGATTATTCTGCTACTTCCCAAAGGTCTTTACCTATGATGATGCTCCAACAAGCTTGAAAGAAGTTTGTTGTGAAACCATCGGGGCCAAGAGACTTCCCTTAAGGCATTTATTTGACTGTCTCTTCAACTTTATCCAAGGTCACACTTCTCATAAGGTTATCGTTGTGTTCCTTAGAGACCACTTTTGGAATAGCTCTTTTAATGATAAGAGAAGCCTCTCTTCTATCCATATTTGGATCAGAGAGTAGGTTACTATAATAGTTAATCAAATTCTTTTCAATTTCTTCATGTTTTTCCACATTATCCCCTTATTATATCTTTAGAGAGTGAATACGGTGTAGTTCCTTCTCTTAAGTAGGAAATTATGGAAATTTTTTGTGTTCTTGTCACCCTCTTTAAGCCAATGGATTTAGGATTTCTAGTGGAAAAAGTTTTCTTCTTTTTTATCCCTTTCATCTAACTCCATTTGAAGGTGGGTCTCCTGGTTTTGGAGTTCTAGAGACAGACCATCCTGGATAATTTTTCCCTACACTCGCTCCATCTTCACTTCCAATTTTCTTTTTGCTTCTTGGATGTTTCCAAAGACCTCTTTATTCCATTTCTTGAGGAAAGATTTGATATGTTTCAATTTTTGTTGGAAATGATACATCGTTGGGCCATAAAGATTTTGGTCCTCCTGCCAGCACTCATAAATTTTCTGCATAAGTTCTAGATGGCAGGTCCAAAATTTTTCAAATCTAAAAGGCTCAGGGGTAGGGCATAAATAATCGATCCATTTCAAAGAAATGGTCCAATGATATGAGCCACAAATAGGGAAAATATCCACATAAATGGCTTGCCCTGCTTGGTGGAAGGTTTCTAAAACCAAGAACCTATCTAATCTTTCTGCTATATGATGCTTTCCTCCTCGCTTGTCACTCCAGGTGAATATTCCTTCAGATTGGAGAATTTTGATCATGCATAGTTGGTCAATTATTTCTTTGAAGGTATGCTCCTCATAGTCCATTCGACGAATTCCTCCTTTCTTATCCTCTAGAGTGGTTATCAAATTGAAATCACCTCCAACAATCCACTGTCAATATTTCATACTTATTCTTAGAGACAAGATCTCTCGTAGAAAGTCTCTTTTGTTTGCAGGCATTTGAGGTCCATAGACATGGCTTACAATGCCCTTCTCTGCCAACCCGATAATCTTTTAAGAGATCGTTATTATTCTATTGTTTTGGGAAACCAGATCCACCTTGATCTTATTTGGGTTCCATAGGAGGAAAAGCCCTCCTGAAGCCCCATCCACTTCAGAACAAAGAAGGTCACAGGGGTTCTGAATTTTCCTTACTATTAGTTCCATATTCCTACTATCACACTTAGTTTCTTGCAACATTATGATATATGCTTTTTCTTGATCTAAATTTTTCCTAAGAATTCTATGTTTGGATGCAACATTTAGTCTTCTTATATTCCAAGAAAATATTTTCATATTTAACTTTTTTTTGGGGGTAAGAAATACCTGTCTAGTAGTCCTACTACCTTCCCGGAGTCAATGAGAAGCACTCCAGCTTCTTAGAGGAACTTCTTATGAGGTTTGCAACCATTTTTTTTTCCTCCCCTCCTTGCTTTTTAGTAGTCTTCAACAGGTTGGATTTAATTCCCAGGTTCCCTGAGGATGAGGTTGTATTATCTTGTGTTGGTTCCTTTCTCTTCCTTCTGAGTAACTATCTTTGAAATTTTGACAAAGGATCCCAACGTGTTTCCTATCCCTTCCAGAGTTTCTAGATGACAGAATTTCCAGGGTAAGGAGTATAGTTTGATCCAAACTGGAGCAACTATAAAATATTCTTTCTCTGGGGAGAAACATTTCAACCAATACCTCAGATGAAGCCCTGCTGAGTTAAATAAATACATTCCTTCATAAAAGAATATATTCTTGTCCTTAGAGCAGGTAAACATCATTGTAAAGAAGCCTTTGGACCCCAATTTTAGGCTTATGTCACCTTTGACTTTCCATCTCGACTTTATCCACACCATCAACTCTTTTTCTGAGGGCCAAATCCCCAAGAATTTTCCAATGATTGTGTGGTCCTTTATGTATTGAATATAGTCTCCCACTAAAGGAGAGGTAACCTCGTACCTCGGGTTCTCCACCATTTTTTCCAAGCACCCATTTCACAGTTTCTTGTCATCTTTACTACTCGTACGTGCTCCTATTACAAGTTGATCAGATCTGAACATGTTACTGTCTGTCCCTTCCATAGATACATCATCTGGTGGCTTGCTTCTCCCTCTAGCCACAACATCTTTAAACAACTTTTTTTTCTCTTGTACTGTAGCTGCTTCTACTACTGCATCCAAAACCTCAACCACCATTACTACCCTAAAACACCTAACCAAACCTTTACCCTACTAAAACTCCTCGAAAACTTAACCAACTCCTTTCGTCCTCTCCATCATTCCTCCTTAAATATTTATTTCTTAAACATTCATTTTTAAAGATTAATTAATATTTACATCTCACTAACATTTAATATTTGATTATATTTCATAATTTTTATTAAAATTAAATTAAAACTATACAATATAAATATCATTAACATTTAAAAAAAAATATTTCTAGTCTTTTAAGAGTTTCAAATGGAAACTTTAAAGCTCTCTTTACATCTCTATGAACCTTAAACCTCTCTTTACATCTCTTTCTCTTATTTTGTCAATTAAAAA
This sequence comes from Picea engelmannii, assembly GCA_009831015.1. Lineage (NCBI taxonomy): Eukaryota > Viridiplantae > Streptophyta > Pinopsida > Pinales > Pinaceae > Picea > Picea engelmannii. The sequence goes on along the minus strand of ML788339.1, from coordinate 335,623 downwards.
AAAATAAAAATAATTTGTCTTAAAAAAAATAATTAATTTGTCTCTTTCTCTTAAGAGGTTGGGAAAAGGAAGATAATGGTAGGAGCGGGAGCAAAGATTAGTGAGGGTTCTTGCATAGATGATTTCGTTCTTATTAAAAAAACTTAGAGGGTGGACAACAAGGTGGAAGTTAGGTAGAATTAGATGAGGTATCTTCGCAAAATCCATCATAACCATAAAAGTAAAGAGTGATTGATTTTTTTAATACAAGATATATATTTTAAAGGTTCTTGCATACATGATTTCGTTCTTATTAAAAAAAACTTAAAAGAGTGTACTACAAGGTGGAAGTTAAGTATAATTAGATGAGGTATCTTCACAAAATCCACAATCGCCATAAAAGTAAATTGATTTTTTTATTTTTTTATGCAAAGATATATATTTTAAAATGTTTTAAAGAATTTTTTTTAAATGAAATTTTAGTTTAATGTTATAATACTTATTTTTATTAGTTGTTGTAATGTTATTTGACAAATGTGTTTTATGTTTTATTTGAAATGATTTTTTTTTTTTTTTTTATATCTATTGTTTTAGAAAAAGTCCAAACACATCAAATTACTTTGTTTTTTGTTTTTATAGATGATTATTAAATTAAGTTTTCATATTTTGTAATTTTAGTGATTTTTTTATTCAAATTTTGAAAAACAAAAAAATTAAAATAATAAACACTCTTTACAAATTTATTAAATTCTTTATAATAAAAATAAAACAAAATTCATCTTTCTTAAAGATTTAAAAATGTTTCTATTCTATGTATAACTAATAAACCATTAAAAAAACTCAATTTCAAATTTGGAAGATGTTTATGTTTTAAAGTAATTCATAATAAAAAAAACAATCAATTTTGTCCATTTTTTTAAGGGAATGTGAGGGAATTTTAAATGATAACTTCACAACCATGTTTTAAGTGCATACACAGATTAATTAACGGTTTAAATTTGTTAATAAGTAAATGAAGTAAATCATTTCATTACAAAAGATGTTTTAAAGTAATTCATAACAAAAAACAATCAATTTTGTCCATTTTTTTTTAAGGGAATGTGAGGGAATTTTAAATGGTAACTTCACAACCATGTTTTAAGTGCATACACAGATTAATTAATGGTTTAAATTTGTTAATAAGTAAATCATTTCATTACAAAATAGAAAAATAGTGTATTAGTATTAAGTCATTTTAAAATATCCTTGTTAAATCGCTTACCAATAATAATAATAAGATATGTTAATAAAAATTAGATTGCATTTAATTTAGTAAATTTTATATTAAGGAAATTTAAGTTATGATTAGAAGTGTTGAACCAAAATCAATTATTATATCATTTGTCATTTATTTTGATACTTTTTGGGTGAAAAAAATTGGAGAACTTGGCTTGGTCTAAAATTTAGAGATTTGGGGTCTTGAATCTTTCAAAGTAAGTTTGAAGCATCAAATGACACTTTTTGGGGTTAAAACTTTGTGAGCACAACTCTAACATGTCAACATTGTTGTACACCATGAGAGATTTCTAATGATTTGAAAATCACCTCAATACAAGATCATATGCGAAATTCATGCCTATAACTTACACTTCTCCCACGTCAAGTTCCGTTACTACTAAATCGACTAACAAATCGATTCAAATGTGGAAAATATGTGTAGCATGACGTACATGGTCATGCTATTATCGTTAATTCTTAAAACGTGAATGCAAATGAGTTAAACATGCACAACAACAATTAAATACACAACAACATTCTTACATGCAAAATATAGAGTAAATGTTGTCAGTGTTTCATGGAAACCTGCACAGGAGACCTAGCTAAAGCATACACAAACAAAGCTTATCAAGAAAAGGAAGAGAGATACACAATGAAGAATGATAATCAATGTATATTATGATCTAAGCAATGAGTGAATGATCTTCACTCATATAGGCCATGACATCCTATAATTAGGAATGCATGCATAATAGTGATGGTCTAAGATTAGAAAGTATAAAATAGAACTAGTCAGTCAAATCCCACTAAACTACTGTTACTCCCACTGAACTACTGTAACTAAAATAAAAAAATCTCCAAAACCCCCCTTGAACATCACTATGGAGTAAAATATGAGTCTCGGTTACTAGGCCATATTAGGTACTCATGTACAATGCAACTAATGAACATTGAATAAAAGTGAGGAAAGAGGGAAAACCACATGGGAACAAACCCCCCCCTCAAAAGATAATGTATCAAAAGAAGAAAATGGAAGCTACTAGGAAACTGTGTTCTTCATTGCAAGACAATCCCGCAAAGTTTGAAACTTATGCTCACTGAAAGTCTTCGTGAATATTTAGAAATATTTATGGATCTGCTGAAGTCCTTTGGAAACCTATCGAGCCTTGTACCTCTTGATCCTGTGGACACATCTACACCTGAAAATGTTCTTTTCTGGTGTAAGTGGAACCAGATGCCAAGTCTAATTCTCTAGGAGAGATTCATGCTCCTCATGCATGGCTTCTTGCCATAATGGATTGCCCACAACCTTATTGTAGGTTTGCAGATCAACATATTGAACCATATAACAATGCATGGGCATCGCAGGTTCTGAAGCCGGAAGTACATGAGAAGGATCATCATGCTGAGATTGAGTCCTCCTCGAATCCAATGGATTCCCTGCAAGGATACCTATTACATGAAGTTTGAACTGTGGCTTCTTGGGCATCTGTTGAAGCTTCAACAATGGCTTCTTATCTGGTTGTACTTCCTTCTTATTTCCATGTACAAAATCTGAGTGTATGGAATCATCTCTGATGTCTAAAACTTATGGAAGCACAAGAGTATATGCATGTTGCACTGGAGGTGCATGCAAAGTACTCTCCTTATGTGTAAGTAGAATAGAGGAGTCATTGTAAAAAAACTTAGTGAATTTATACAACCTTGACTTGTGACCCACCTCACCAACTGCAATGATGGAATTGTCATGCATGTCAATTACTGAAACTGAATCTGATGTAAATTCAACCCTTTTATCTTTCTGAGTGATCTGATAAACTGAGAGCAGATTCATAGAAATATTTGGAACATGTAAAACATTCTCAAAACTACCATTATGGAGTTCCACTCTCACTTCTCCTGCTACTGCTATTGGAGTATCATTCCCCATGATAATAGGGGGTCTTGAGCATGGAATCAAAGAAGAGAAAACTTCCCCTTTCACTGGCATATGATGGGATGCACCAGAATCTATAATCCATGAATCAGATGAGGAATTAATTGCAACAAGAGCATGATGATTACCTTTCTTAGGAGAAGGATCTTCATCTTTATGCTTCTTGACTCCCTCTGGAATGAAGTTTCCAAGGTTGTTCTATTGAGGTGCATGTGCCATAAAATCAATATTTTTCTTCATGCATGTGGACTCTTCATGATTCAGTTTATTGTAGTAAGTGAACTGCTTTCCCTTATTCTTCTTCTTGGAATCTGAAGAGTCTTTGGAACTTTAAGAATCATTAAAGGGTTTGGAATATCCCTCCTTCTCATTTTGTTTCTCCTTCCTGTTCTGTTTGGATGATCCTTTTCCATCATGTACGGTGAGTGCAAGTGGTTTGGGATCTTTCATGAGGCCCATTTGTATGAGTTTTGTCTGCTCTTATGTAAGAGACTCAATGAACTGAGCCAACGTAGGCATTTTCCAATTTGTTCCAAAAAGACATCTGCCAGAATGGAAATTGGAGACATATACAACGTATTCTAGTCCTAGCTTGGCCAAGATTGTTAGAATAACTTGTTTCTCTTGTGTAGACTTTTCAATACCACATCCACCCAATATCAATAACAAATATTTAAATTTAGTAAAAACATCTTGTATATTATCAAAACTTTTAGGGTCTAAGGTATTCAACTCTACCTCAAGCATATGACCTCGCATCTCATCCTGCTTTTCAAAGAGTCCTTCCAAAGTGGTCTAGATCTCATTTGGAGTCTTGCATGCGGCAACATGAAACCATAAATCAGTGGATATTAACTCAAGAAGTAGTCTCGTGGCCTCATCCTTACAGTTCATCCATCTGGTCTTCTCAAGCACTGATGTAGGTTCTGTTTCTGTCGCCATCATCAAATTATACAGTCCTTTTCTTTTGAGTTGGAATGTGGACTTCAAATTCCATTCAAAATAGTTGTATGGTGTGAGTATTATCACTAGAATTGATTGAATAATTTGCATCGTCTCCACCCCTGCTATTGATACTGAAAAGATCTTGAAAATCTAGATCGTGGATTCTGAGATATGACTACCGGTGCTATGAAAACTATAGATATGCTAAAACAACTATACCTCCTAAACTATGATGCGGGTTTTGGATATTTTTGGGGATAATGAGAATCCCTATGTTATACGTCTCTGGTAAAAAATTCAGCTCGACCCAGATCGCAGATTTCAAGATATAGATATTTTACTATAGAAAACCAATTTTTGGAGGGTTGCTGAATCGTCACACCCTAGAGAAGGATAAAGTGCGACAATGTTGAATCGTCGCACCCTAGTGAAGGATAGAGTGAGACGATTGTGAAAAATTGAATCGTCGCACCCAGGATGAAGAATATAGTGTGGTGACGTCGCACCTTGGATGTGTATAGGCTGCGACGACACCTTGGTCTGAGTGCGACCATTGCACCCTTCGATAGGGATAGGCTGTGGTGATTTCAATCGTCACACCTTTCTATAGGGATAGGCCGTGACAATTGCGGAAACTAGGTTTACTCAAATCCTCTTTTGCTCTTCTATGGCTTGTCTGGATTGCTCCAAGTAGCTCATCTATGATACCAAGTCAATGTTTCATGGAAACCTGCACATGAGACCTAGCTAAAGCATACACAAACAAAGCTTATCAAGAAAAGGAAGAGAGATACACAATGAAGAATGCGAATCAATGTATATTATGATCTAAGCAATGAGTGAGTGATCTTCACTCATATAGGCAATGAAATCCTATAATTATGAATGCATGCATAATAGTGATGGTCTAAGATTCGAAAGTATAAAATAGAACTAGTCAGTCAACTCCCACTGAACTATTGTGCCAAAAATAAAAATTTCTCCAACAAATGAAACATTCAATCATAGCATTAAAACTATAAATGACACAATGATCAAAATACTTATCTTTTAAAATCATTTTACATAACCAAATGCACATGATAGATGTTCCACCCAACCGTAGGATATATTGCACCAATTCTTTTTGCAACAAGCCACCCCGAAGCTGGGGTTATGAGTCCACGAGGAAAAACAAGATCCTATAGGTGTATACTTTTGGATTATTGAGAGGGGGGGTGAATCAATAATAGATAAATTTAATCCTTTTTCACCATAAAATGAAAGTGTTATATCAATGTAGTATTATCATCCAATAGTTGCGGAGTAAATAAACAATGAACGAATGAGCAATCACACACATACATAGTACACTAGTGTTTTACGCGGAAACCCAAAGCGGGAGAAAACCACATAATGATTTTTCTTATATGTCTTTAAGAATTACATTCATTGGAAGCACCAACTTCCTTTGTTTTGCAGCTGCAACTGGAAGGAGGCTCCAACCCCCTAGTTTCTCAAGAGACAACCTGAAGGAAGCTCCATCTCCCCAATTCTCTGGCTACAACCAAAAGGAGGGTACACCCCCCTAGTTTCTCAGGCTACAACCTGAGGGAAGCTCCAACTCCCCAATTCTTTGGCTACAACCAGAAGGAGGCTACAACCCCCTATGTTCTCTGTCTACAACCAGAAGGTGGCTATAACCACTTGTCCTTTCCCTGTCCAACCGCCCTGAAATATAAGTAGAATGATGGACCCACTGTCACACTATCACTATGAGATATACCACTATAAACCTATACCAATCAACCTATAATCAACCTGTAACAACCTGTACCAATAACCTGTGCCAACATGTACCATACCTAAACCTGTACCTCAACTTGTACCGTAAACAAATGCATCAACCATGCACCAAACATGTACAAATAAGCTGTCACAATAACTTGTTCAAACAACCTGTAATCAACCCGTACCATAAACAAGTGCATCAACCATGCACCAACCTATACTATCAATGAGTGCATCAACCATGCACCAAATATGTACCAATCATGCATCAAATACACATAAACTATGAATCATCAAGATGTACCAACATCATAAACTATAAACCTCATGTATGTGCCAACTTATCAACTACTTGTCTCAACCATGTACCCAACATGCACCTCAACCATATACCAAATACATATATCAATATAACCATCAAAATTTCTCTAGCAATACATCATGCTATCCATAACCAAATACCATAAACCCTTAAATCAAACCATGTGCCATAACCTCACTTTTATGTAGCCTCAAGGATGTATTATTCATAATCCAATCATATAACAATACCACTAACAAGTTTCTCTCACAATGCACCACAAGATATGCCAATAAATCAAACTAAGTGCACTAACAATATACTTCAATAGATCTGCCTCAAAACCATTCTACAACAAGCCCTAAACTTCCAAGAGGGAATCCAATAGATTTACAAGGAAAACCCTCAACTAGATTCATAAGTTCAACACTACACATATGAAAACCATACCTTTTTCTTCTTGTAGCATTTTGTTGTCGCGATTTTTATGCAACACTTTTTCTGCCCCGTTTTTTCTGTCGCACTTTTCCTGCTGTGATTTTCCTACCACACTTTTTCTATCGCAATTTTTCGGCCGCACTTTTCTTGAGACGATTTTCCTGCCGCACTTTTCCTGCCACGATTTTCCTGCCGCAGTTTTTTTTCTGCACTTTTCCTGCCACAATTTTTCTGTCTCACTTTTTTTGCCACACTTTTCTTGCCGCACTTTTTCTGTCGCACTTTTCTCTATCAATAATACTTGCCCAAATAAGCTTTCACAAAATAGATATTCAATGATATTCAATAGGTGATTAAATGAGATACCTTTGCCTCTTATTTATACTTTCATGTAGCATCCTCAAGGGGTTGCCTTTTAACCATATTAACCCACTTTCCTTATTTTAGGGTTAACCCACTTATAACCACTTTTCCACTTAACTTAACCACTTTCCATAATTAGTAAGTTCTCCATTAACTTTATTATTTAAATAATTTATTTTGCATCCTCTTTGACTTATAGTACACTCATCACTTCACTTTATTATTTAAAAAAATTATTCTTTGCAAACACTTTGACTACTTTGACCTTTTGGGGCTTCTAGATGACTCATGAGGGTTCTCCAACTTCACATGGCCATAAATTTCTAACCATGAGGAGTTATGTGACGTTCCACATACCACTGGAAATGGAATGACATGTAGTATCCATCTAAAATATTCTTACCTGCAAATATATCAAAATGCATACCATTATCCATCAAACAAACTTGGGTCCATTACCCAAACCTTTGTGCTACCATAATTCGCTACTGGACTTTCTTAAAGGTTTGACATCAATGAAAACCAACCCAAATAATCAACATATACAATCCACTATAACAACCCAAATACCCACTAAAATAGTGACATGACTCCTACAACAAATTCCAACCTCCCAACTCTCTTCCCCATCAATCTGCACAACCCAAGGGATGATATTTCCTTCTTTTCACCTCATCGTAGTCCATTAGACAATCTCCATCCCTTTTAGGGATCTAGTGCAGACAAGTCAGGAATCTCTCTACTAGGAGCTATAGGAAATCCAACTGCAACATGAGTGCTCACACAACATTTTCAAATTCTCTTTGGATGATTTCTCAGTATAAATCACTTATAGGCATGGAATCCTCATTCTCAACATAATTAACAACTTCAATAAGTTTTCCTCAATTCCCACTATGGTTTCCCACTCTTTCCCCAACACTCAACTCTATTTTTTCTCACCTCTTTCTCAACGACCAAAATTACTCTTCTTCCTACTCAAATTTACATCTTCTCCTATGATTTCTTGACTCTTAGTCCTCCCCCAAGGATGATTACACTCAACCCATGTTGTCATAACTGAGTGGGATGAATTCCTCATCCAACCTCTTACATGATTTCAGTGATTGAGTGCTTAATAAGTCAAAGGAATAAATAGTTAAATGACATATTGATTTATGAAGGTGGCTTAAGACTTGATGCATATGAAAACCCCTCACCCCACCCATTAATCCCCCTCTCTTGTGGAATCATAACTCCCCATTATTTTGGTCCTTACCTATATACAGATGGTGTTTCATTTCATTTTATTATTTTCATTGTAAAATGTTTACATATTACATCGCTTGGCCCCTCGCCATTGATAATATTTACAAATATACAATGCTACATTAGGGATCAAACCAAGGTGTTACAATACCCCCCCTACAATTTGCATTGTCTTTAGTTCACATCACCATACATGTTTACATGTATACACATATAGACTATTACATCTTAATACTCAATAATTTCATGGTTTAGTGGTTCATGCAATAGTTCTAACCAACAATATTCCATTCCCCTCGACCTGCAAAACCCAAGGAAGTGTACCCCCTTATATACACCATAATTCCTCATATTGTCCCTCTTCCCTTCCTAGGCTCTGAAACATGTCAGACATGAAGTTTCATATTTGTGGCTCCAGGAACTCTTGCTACACCAAAATGGAGTCCTTTTACACTTATGTACAAATGTACATTCATATTCCCTTAGAATTTCCAATATTTTTTGGGTACTCTTCCCACATGGCCTCCTCATGCTCCCATGTGACATCTTCAAGATTGTAGCAGGGCCACTAGATCTTTACTAGGCCAATGAATCAGTTCCTAAGAAATTTGACTTTCCAGTGTAGGATGTGCACTGACTCCACCCAAAATTCCCCTTCCTTCTCCACTTGAATCATAGTCCAATCAATAACATGGTTAAGATCATGGACATACTTATTCAATAAAGACACATGAAACACATTACAAATTCTCATAGATGCAATAAATGCAAGCATATATGCAATAGGGCCCATTCTTTCTAGGAATTCTAGTGGCCCACAATATCTTACTTCCAACTTTCATAAAATTCCTAATTTCAACGAACTCCTTTTAGCCTTTACTTTAAAAAACACATGCTCACCCACTCTAAATTCCCTATGCATATATTTTCTACTTATCTTGTGTAGTCTTTAAATTTTATTTTACCATCTGCTCTTCCATTTCCTTGAGTAGCTCTAGCTCAATAATGGATCAATTTATTGGGTTATCCTAGATCACTAGCACGTTGCATTGTCTACCATACAAGGCTTCAAATGGGCTCGATTTTAGTGATGTTTGATAGCCATTGTTATAAGTAAACTTAACCAAATGAAGATAATCTTCATACTTGGAAGGTTGATCCATTACATACATTTTTAGTATATCTTCAATTATTTGGTTTACCCTCTCTGTCTACCCATCTGATTTTGGATGATATATTGATCTAGGTGGATCTTAGTGGCCATCCACCTTTTCCATTGAATCAACATTTCAAGCATATGGCTTTGATAAACCATGATACCATTTTGATGGGGAATGGAATGTAATTCCATCTTCATTTGTTAATTACAAACATCATGTAATGATTTCCTAGTGGTCTTATGTACATGCTTACAACATAACGTTAGTGCACTAGATCCCATTATAACTCTAAAATTAAGTGTGTTTGGGATAGAGTAGTACTAGGATGGGTGACTGCTCTGGAAGTCCTAGTGTTTTACATGCATATGGAATTTTATAAACTTAGACTAATTTATCCCACATGCATCATGGAAAATTTTCTCCTCTCACTCTCTCATATATAATTGAGGTGAAGAAGGCCCTTAAAGCATGCAATGGAGTGTGATGTAAACCTTGTTGCGAATGAAGAGTATCCAATATCTCTTTCTTTTTCAGAGATAATCTACCCCATTCCATCAGTTTTTGTTCTACAATGTTTTTCTATCTTATTTATTAATAGAAGTTGGGTTTCATCGTATTTTTATGTTCTATGATATATTTTTGTTTTTGTCTCGTTTTTTTCTTAGCATAATCCAAATGAGTGGTATCAGAGAATTCTGATCCTTGTCATTTCTCAGAGAAGGTCCCTGGTGAGGTTAGGTTATAGATATTTGGGTCTCAAGATAGTTTCTCTTGAGGACAACCTCTCTTGCTATCCCAAGAAACCTCCCATGGCAGAAGAAAAGATAGATGACAGAGTAGGAGATCATTTCAATACATTGCTCGAGGAATCCCTCATGCAAAAAAGGAACGAGATGATAGGAAACTTCGCTTAGATCCTTTGAAAACTTCCGATGGGGGTGTTTGAGGCATCTTCGACAATAAACCATTTCGGAGGTGTGAAATTGTAGTGTCTGTAAATAAAAAATTTGATATAAATCATTTCAATTGCACAAATAAATTAATCACCAAAACATATAAATTTATTGAGCTAAACATAATAGGTTACGGACAACCTCATAACACATCATATTCCTTAAATTTCATAAAACAAATACATAAATTAACATACCTTGGTCTGATGCTAACCCTCCATTTATCGCTTGTCTTGTTGACCTTCCTGCTGCTTCCTTGCCCAGCTTGAATCCACAGACCAACTCTGCCCAAAACCGAGTTTCCTCCCTGCCAACTAGGACAACTACCTAGCTCTAGGATACCATATGGATATCCTGGCCCCCGTGCCCAAAACCTCCAGCAAACCGGTGCCCCTTGTACTAACCCTTCCTGAATATAGAACTCAAACTCTCCTCTCTCTGTGCAAATCCAAGAGAACCCTCCAAAAATTCCATTTCCCGTAGAATGATAATCCCTCCTTTCGTAAGCCTCCGCCCCCATATCCCTCCTTCATCGCCTTCTTTTCATTTACTTCCTTACCTATGCATTTATTAGCTTATCCCCTTATAATTAATATCTTATCCCTTTATAATTAATGTCTTATCCCTTTCCGTGTACATAAGTCTTTAACAAATTAAACTTATAATTTATTAACCCTATTAATTTAATACCCATGTCAATGAATGTAACATGTAATTAATTAATCAAATTGTAACCATTAATTAATTAATAAATATTTAATTAGTATCATTATACCAATCT
>ML788339.1:300964-320735 GCA_009831015.1 Picea engelmannii | reverse complement strand
TGACCTAAATAGTGGATCTCTTTCTGGAAGAAGGAACACTTCGACAACTTCCCATACAATTTGTTCTCTCTAAGGCAGGACAACACTATTCGCAAGTGTTCCTCATGTTCTCTTTCATTCTTGGAATAAATGAGGATGTCATCCAAAAAGACTTGTACAAAACGGTCTAAGTACTTTCGGAATACGCCGTTCATGAGGCTCATGAATATTGCTGGTGCATTGGTCAATCCGAAAGGTACTACAACAAACTCATAATGTCCGAACCGAGTTTGAAAGGCAGTTTTTGGGATATCACCTTCCTTAATCCTTAATTGATGATACCCTGATCGCAAATCAATCTTTGAGAATACCGCTTCTCCTTTCATCTAATCGAAGAGGTCATCTATTCACGACATTGGGTACCTATGTTTCACTGTAGCATAGTTCAAGTCCCTATAGTCTATACACAGTCGTAAGGATCTATCCTTCTTCTTTACAAAAATTACCGGTGCGCCCCAAGGTGAGACACTGGGCCTTATTAGCCCTAAGTCCAGTAACTCTTTCAACTGCATTTACAATTCAAAAAGTTTCGACGCTGTCATCTGATACAGAGTCTTGGAGATTGGTTCTGCACCAGGTTTTAGCTCAATAGTAAAATCAAGCTCCCTCTCAGGAGGTAACCCTGGTAACTCATTTGGAAAAACATCCTAAAATTATGACAATACCGGGTACTGATCCAATGAGGGTCCTTTCCTTTCATTCACTGCTTCCACTACATACAATCGACACCCTTGTCTCAAGCATTGCTTAACCTTCATAGTGGATATAAAGCGCAATGACACTTTTCTCTGTACACCCTAGATCTCTACTGGCCTTCCTTCATCGTCGAAACAAAGCACCCTCTTTGCGAAACAATCTACTAAAGCTCACTGAGCTGCTAACCAATCCATTCCAATGATTAGGTCATACGCCCCAAGAGCAGTGACATATACCTTCAACCTGGTAGTACACACTCCCAAGTCTAATATACAATTATCAACACTAGGTCCTACCGCTTGTTTTTCCCCCGAAGCCATCTCGACTTGTTTAAAGTCATCATGCTCGTGGGCTGCCAACCCACTCTTTTCTAATGCAGATGGTGAAATGAAACTATCTGTCGCACCAAAATCAAACAAAATCTTAACATTGATATGATTTAGCGTACCTGATGACTCCACCACCGTGGATTGATGTTCGGCCTGGCGATTATTAACTGCTGGGTAAATCTAGTAGCTACTACTTTCTCTCCCCATCGGTGCCTTTCCTTCTCTATGCACGAACCCTGATTGTAACTCTGGGAAGTCACGCTGGTAATGGGGTCCTCCGCACCCCCAACAGGTAACACAAGATTGAAGCTGTGCACTGTTATGTGCCTGTCTCTAAAATGAGTTCCTTCCCCTGGAACCCCTGCCCCTACTCGTTGTTCCCTGAGATAGTCATGGACCTGTCTGCGTCATTGGCGATGAATGAGATGCTACACTCACTTCCATTGAAATCCTTGCAGCTACTGTCCTTGGCACGACTCTGTTACCATATGGTGGTGGCCTTGATCCCCTTCCTCTAGGAAATGTCCTCGGGGCCTTTCCTATGAATCCAGGGTGTTGCGGAAATGTCGGTCTTGTACCCCCGGTTAAGTTGATGTGTTCTTCCGCATAACGTGCATTTTCCACCGCTTCCGCTACTGAAGATGGTTTCCACATCCACACCATAGCTCTTATATTAGGGTTCAATCCATAGACGAAGCGCTCTGCCTGTCCTTGGTCATTGTCCATATACGAAACATATTTGACCAGTTCCATAAATCTGATCTCATATTCTTCTACAGTTCTGTTTACTTGTACTAAGGCATGAAATGCCCCTACCTGTTGTTCCTCCTAGTATGCTGGTAGATATTTCCTTCGGAACCTCTCCTCAAAAAGTTCCCAAGATACTGTGTCTGGGGTAAGGTGCAGATGTCTTTCCAAGTTTCCCCACTAGTTCAAGGCGCTGTCTCTTAACTGAAAAATTGCGATCTTTGCCTTTGAGTTCGATGCATAGTCCCTTAAGGCAAAACACCTTGTCATGCCTTCCAACCATGCTTCCGTGCATTCATTGGCACGACCCCCGACAAACTCTGAAAGTTTGATCTTCTGCAATTCTCGCGTGATGTCTTCGGGTGGAGGTCCTCCCCTTGAATCCCTTGACGCTTCTGGATTACCTGTTCCAGACGGTGGGGTTTCCACTTCAGTCCCTGCCGGTTATCGCCCCTTTAAAGTCTCATTAATGGCTTCCAATGAGCGCAGTATGAGGGCTAATTCGGGCAATGGTGGTGGTGGCGTTGGCGGTGTTGGCGGTGCTTATGATGATGCTCCCCTGCCCCGACTCCCTCGAGTCCTGACCATCCTGTATGCTTTAACCTGCATCAACCAAAGTTGTCAGGGTGAGTTCCAGGATGTTTCAAATTGGTGCTACTCAAACTAGAAACATGGTTAGGCGTAAGTTTTCTTTACTTGTCTGTAAACAAACATTACTCCTTTAGGGGATTGGCTAGGTCAGGGTTAGGATTAAGCGTCTAATCTTGATTTCTTCGCCCCTATGAAAAAAACTATTGGTTCCCTTGCCCTGTAGCTATGCTAGCCTTGCACCATACTCGCCACTTCCTATGCTTACTCTCCTAGTGCATATGCCTCCTCCTCCCCGCCTGTCCTAGTCTAAGTCCTTTTAACTTTTCACTTACAACTAAATATCCTCCGATGATTGACTTGAGAACTTTTCCTTGGCGTGTAGTGTTGGCGTTGTCGAATGCTGCATTGAGATTTAGCGTTGACTTGACTGGTGGAATGGAGTGGAAGGACTTGGCGCTTGGCTCGATGGATTGGGTGTACGGTCTCGTGAACCTGATGCTTGGACAATCAGAGTTTATATTTGGGATACAAATATCAGCGGTGCCAAATAATCCTTTACCTTGATTTCTGGTGCATTCACTAATTATGATTCAACTCGGTTAGCTGGCTCCGGATCAATAGGTTAGGTAATAAGCCAGTTAGTCTTAATCTTCATACTGTATCTTCCTAATAATAATACTACTCTTATCCCGACAGTGTTACCATTAATCTAAATAAATAAAAGAATTTATTTGTAAAGACTTATGAGGGCGCATTGGTGTTAGTGTTCTTTTAAGGCGCTTCGCTTGGTGGGGGTCGCAGGTTCAAAACCCTTTAATAATTCATTTTTTTGTTGTTGTTGTTTTACTCATTTAAAAAGACAAAATACTTAATTAAATTGGTTAAATTAACATGTGTAAAGACCTAATTAAATGAAATTAATTAAAATTTTAAACTAATTTAACTTAAGAATTTAACCAATTTAACTTAACTAATTTAATTATAATTATCTACATATAATTTAAATTAACTTAATTAATTCTTATGCCAACCAATTTAACTTAAGAATTTAAAATTAAATTAAATAATTCTAAAACTTTATTTTAAAATAATTATAATTAAAATTAAAAAAAATTAAAACAATTAATTTTAAATAATTAAATTAAAAAAAAAAATTACTCGGGAAATACTATACATATAGAAATCGACATTGTGGGTCCTCGCATGAGGCCCACGTGCCCCCTCCCCAAGTGCTCATCCCTTTCGAGACTCCTCTTCGTGGCCTCGTGTGCGCTGGTGCTGGTCTGGTCATGGCTTTGTGCATGGCGGTGGCGCTGAAGAGATGCTAAGTATAGAATCATTGGTATCTTTGGAGGAGTTTCGGTGAGATGGACGCATTTCTCTCATCCTTGCATGCGAATTCAATCATGGTTGATATTAACTCATCTGTCTTGCTTCAATTAAATTTGACCTACGAAATCTCATCCGTCTTGCTTCCTGACAGCTTCAATTAAATTTGACCTTCAAGGTATGGAACTGGTATCAATGGCAGCTTGGATTTGAATTGGGTTCTGAAAACATAGGCTTTTTTAGGAAGGCAAGCTGTGTTTATGTTTTCATTTCGGCAATGGGCTTGCTGGTTCATTCTATGGCGTTTCTCAGAGCTTGGAGAAGAAGTCGAAATAGTGAGAAGAATGGTAGTTGAGTAGCATTGAATTTATCTTGCTTCAAAGACAGAATATGCATAGTTTGATCGTGGAAAGTAGGTCATATTTCTACAAGGATTTTGTTCATGACTGGATATGGTGCAGGAGTTGAAGGGCACTGGCATTTGGGAAATTTCAAACCTATTTCATTTCATTCCTAGTTAGGGTTTTTCTCATTTACACCTATGTGTTCACGAATCGACCCTACATTGAAGCTCTGCCATATTTATCGAGTGTTGTTGTGTGATTTACAATGGGTCTGATCTGGAGAAGTGAACCACCAGGCATCGAATACATAGAAGCAAACTATGATAATCATCTCATGCTTCGAACAGTTCGCTAGCTCGATTTCTTGATAATGTTTCGTGATCGTAATCTGCAAGAAGCCAAAGATTTCCTCCTTAATTTTTTTATGAGAAATCTGCAAATATAGGGGACATTACGCTACAGGTAGTATCGATTTTTACCCAAATTTTTAATAGGCAGAATTCAACGATTTGGGGATTTCTGTTTTCAAGTTTCCTTATGATATAAACAGAGGTATGTCGTTATTTCTCTTTGTTTACATTTTTAGCCTCTGAATGAAGAGAAAATCCGGAGTTTAACTTTAAATGCTTTTTTTTATCATTTTTTAGTTTTATTTTTGTGTAGGAAATTCGATCCGGTGAAAAAAACCCGTATATATTTTTCATAGATCTAATTTCAAGAATCAAATTTCCAGGTGTGAAATTTGTAAAAGTCGAATCACTGCAATTCTTTATTGCTTCTCCTTGGCTTCATTTAAATTTTTGATCCAAAATTTATTTAGCTGTAACAGAGGGATCCTGGGACGTTTTGATTTTAGAAATAAAATTATGAAACTCATAAATCAGTGTGCAAGTTTCTAAACTCAAATCCTAAGCACATGGCCATGGATAAGAATTGAAAAATCATTTCTAAATTTCATGGACAAAATACAATCATTTTCCCTTTCCTGGCCATCACACAAACATCAAAACTTTTGTCCCCAAATCATTTGAAAATTCAAAGAAGTCACGGGATTTTAAGAGCACAAAACAAGAGATAAAATTGTCAAGAACAGTAAAATAAATAAATCTAAGAGGGTTTTAAAATCCTAGTTCTCTAATTTTCTCAAAAACGTTGGTTAGCAGGTTGCAAATTTCTAACCACCAGTCATGATTCGAACTGTTCACAATTTACCTCTATTGCATAAACAACATAGCTGCTAACGCCCAAAGGGAAGGCCCTTGAACAACGAACCCAAGACTAGTCTATTGTTAGTGTTTGAAAGATAGTGGATATTTTTTAGAACAACGCTTGTTTATGCACAAAACCCTAGTTAGGGTCATTGCATTTTGGGATGTGTTTACAGTGGTTTCGTTTTTCTATGCTTGTTTAATGTCACATAATTCAAACTTTAGCGCGTTGAACAAAAAAAAATGTTTAATTTACGTGTTCCTTTGTGCTCCTGCATCCTAACAGTGACTAGGTTGTTTTGAATGACTTAGGAGGAAGACTTCATTTTATGCATCTTAATATTTGTTCACAGTCGTGTTTTAATTACTAATTGTTTTGATGGAAGCAGGGTCATTACATAACATGTGTAGTAGCCAAAGAGAGTAGCTATGAGTTATATGATATTTGGAACCTAATGTCTTATTCGAATAGAGAGAATTGTAAAAATAGTTACTGTTCATCTTCCGTTTCTTCACTACAACATAGTTTAGTGGTTAACATACTCAATTTTCTGAAGTGGTTGTACCGTTGTTGGACCAGCCCATTCATTGTTCTTACAATTTAGGTTGTCTGAGCTATTTCTTATCTTGTTAATGATACTGTCTGGTCATTGTTCTTACAATGTCGGTTGTCTAAACTAGCTCTTATCTTGCTAATGATACTGTCTTAAGTTCAAGCATTGTGTAACAACCCTAGTAGTTTTCATATTTCACTTGTTTTACTTTGGTAAATTTGTTTTTACATTTTCAATTCGTATTGTTTATATACATTTAGATTTGTTTATATATAATCAAAATAATAGTGCGTTTGGTTTGCAGGTTAGGTGGGACTAGATCTAGAGCTTGGAGCTTTGGCCCTAAGGCCCAGATTTCAAACAAAAAGATTTGATACCATGTGTAGTGACTGTAAATAATTTTTTTGATATAAATCATTTCAATTACACAAATAAATTAATCACCAGAACACATAAATTTATTGAGCTAAACATAATAGCTTACAGACAGCCTCATAACACATCATATTCCTTAAATTTCATAAAACAAATACATAAATTAACATACCTTGGTCTGATGCTAACCCTCTGTTTATCGCTTGTCTTGTTGACCTTCCTGCTGCTGCCTTTCCCAGCTTGAATCCACGGACCAACTCTGCCCAAAAACGCGTTTCCTCCCTGCCAACTAGGACAACTACCTAGCTCCAGGATACCATATGGATATCCTGGCCCCCGTGCCCAAAACCTCCAGCAAACCGGTGCCCCCTGTACTAACCCTTCCCGACTATAGAACTCAAATTCTCCTCTCTCTGTGCAAATCCAAGAGAACCCTCCAAAAATCCCATTTCCCGTAGAATGATAATCCCTCCTTTCGTAAACCTTTGCCCCCATATCCCTCCTTCACCGCCTTCTTTTCATTTACTTCCTTACCTACACATTTATTACCTTATCCCCTTATAAATAATATCTTATCCCTTTATAATTAATGTCTTATCCCTTTCCGTGTACGTAAGTCTTTAACAAATTAAACTTATAATTTATTAACCCTATTAATTTAATACCCATGTCAATGAATGTAACATGTAGTTAATTAATCAATTAATTAATCAAATTGTAACCATTAATTAATTAATAAATATTTAATTAGTATCATTATACCAATCTTTGTTTAATTAATAATATGTTAGAAAAATTAATTACCTAATAAATTTTACTTAATAATTCCCTAAACATATATTCTACTAGGGTTGTTACAGAAACCCTTCAAGGTACAAGTCAATTTGGATATCCCTTTATTTGAAGCCTAGATAGATTCATATGCTCTAGAAAAAATGTTGAATCTACTAGAAGGTTATTACTCTATCCAAAAACATTTCGTCAATGAAAATGTCACCCTGGTGTTCCTTAAATCCATTCCCCATGTCAGAGCTTGGTGGGAAGGTTACTGGGAGAGGTACACTGTGAATGAATCTACACCATTAAAGAGAGAACCCACTTGGTCAACCTTTGTATATGTCCTAAAGGAGGATTTATACCCTATCAGAAACTACGATGAGAAGTACATGAGATGTATGACTCTGTGTCAGAAAAGAGATCAGACGGTGTCGGAGTACACTAACATATTTAATACCTTGGGCTCAAAGATAGGTATCAAAGACTTTGAGCAACACCTGGTTTTGAATTATTGCAGTGGTTTGCACAAGTAGATCCAACATAGATGTATTTCTTGGACATCTCCTCCCTAGGAGCTGCTTATCGATATGCAATCAAAATTGGGAAAAAATTCAAGCAACAGAGTAAGCGGGAGGTTGGGTTTGAAAATACGCCATAGAAGAATCATGTCAAAGGAAACCCTAACTCATGGAACGAAGGACAAATAAAGGAAGGCCAACCTCAAGACAACCAGTCCAAGCCACAAAAAAAGAAGGGTAATGAGAAGACGAAGAAAGACACTGGGAAGTGGTGTGAATTCCATAAAATCTCCTGGCATAACATCGATGAATGTCACTTGAAGAAATAGTTGGTGGACTAACTAAAATCCTTAGAGTCAGAGGCAAGTTCTGACTCTGAATCAGATCTAGAAAAGAGAAAGCGAATCATATATGTAGAACCCACTACTACCATTGCAACCACAACAATACAACCAAAAGAGCCATAGGAGCTTAAGGAGGGTGAGTGCCTCTTCCACTCACATATGTGGGTAAATGTGACCCCACTTCATTTCATTTTTGACAGTGGGAGTCAGAAGAACCTGATCTTAGTCGAGGTTTTCAAGAGACTGAAGCTGTCGATGATGCCACACCCCCAAACATACACCGTCGGATGGTTGAGCCGGAGATGAGACATCCATGTCAGCCAACAATGTTTCCTTTCCTATGGAATCAATCCATTCAAGGATGAGGTAGTGTGTGATGTTGCTCCACTTGAAGTCTGTGATGTTCTTTTAGGACAACCATATATGTGGAAATGTCATACTATATATGAATCTGGACCCCACAGTGTCATTGTTACTCTGGGAGATTAGCTCTACCAGGTACCATAGGTAGCTCCAACTACTGCCACTTCATTGATCTCGAAAAACAAATGACACAAAGTGATGTATCAGACCACAAAATTTTCCCTCTTCATGATCCAGTCAAACAATGAATAGAAGGTCATTGCAACCACTCAAACCTCGACCCAAGATGTTTCTATCCAACAGAAGAAGGTCGACAAGATTGTAGAGGAGAAAAAAGAGAATGAGAGCCTTCCATATGTTCAACATAACTCTATTGGCCACAACCCTTTTCAGGTGTGCTTGGGTTTTCAACCATTATCCCCCATTGATATAGATCTTCTTGCTGCATCTTCACTGACAGAGTCCTCCCACACTTAGATCAAGGTAGATGATGCATCCAGATATGTTGAACAGATCCAACACCTCTAATAGGTTCATGACATCCTTCCATGGGCAAAGTAAAAGCATGACATCTACTTCAACAAGGCATACAACTCACAAAGGTTCATATTCATCAGAAGTTTCCTCGTCTCCTGAGGGAACTTGATGCAATGGTGACCATTGTTTCCTAAGGGGGGAGGAATGTTCCAAGTGGATATCGATGGCCATCCACCTTTTCCATTGAATCAACATTTCAAGCCTATGGTTTTGATAAACCATGATATTCACCCTTTTGATGGGGAATGGAATGCAATGCCATCTTCATTTGTTAATTAAAAACATCATGTAATGATTTCTTAGTGGTCTTATGTACATGCATACAACATAGCTTTAGTGCACCGGATCCCATTAGAAATCTGTAGTTAAGCACACTCGGGATAAAGTAGTACTAGGATGGGTGATCGCCTAGGAAGTCCTAGTGTTTTACATGCCTATGGAATTTTATAAACTTAGACTAATTTATCCCACATGCATCATGGGAATTGTTCTCCTCTCACTCTCTCATATATAATTGAGGTGAAGGAGGCCCTTTAAGCATGCAATGGAGTGTGATGTAAATCTTGTTGCGAATGAAGTGTAACCAACATCTCTTTCTTTTCAAAGACAAACTACCCCATTCTACCAGTTTCCTTTATAATCTTATTCATTAATAAAAGTTGGGTTTCACCGTATTTCTGTGTTCTCTTCTATTTTTTTGTTTTTTCTCATTTCGTTCTCAGCATAATTCGAATCATATGTTGTCCTGAAATTTAGATTTGTCCCAAATCCTTTAAATAATCATTTTCAAAATTTTGAGGTGAATTTGGAATCTTTATTAGACATTAGTTCTTTAGGAGCACCATGTAGCATAACAACTTCCTTCATATAAATTTATACAATGTTGGTTTCCTTATGCGTCATCTTGATTGGAATAAAATGTGCAGCCTTTGTAAGCTTGTCCACCACTACCATGATTCAATCATGTTGTCTGGTTGTTATGGATAGCTTGGTAATGAAATCAATAGTAAAAACTTATCATTTCCACTCAGGAATGGGAAATGGCTATAGCAATCCTGTTGGATTTCTATGCTTATCCTTTAGCGTGCCTTTACCTTTTTGGCATTCCATGCATCTCACAATAAAATTGACCACATATTTTTTCATACCAAGCCAAAACTATTGGCCTCTTACAACGATAATTTTTTTATTATACCCTAGATGTCCAACATATGGCACATCATGCATAACTTTCAATTTTCAAATCCCTAGAATTAGGAACAAAAAATTGGTTCATGTACAAGAGGATTCCATCCTCTTCCAACCTATAATATTTAAACTTATACTATATATTATCTTATTGTAAGCTTTCTTTAACTTGCACATAATGTTGATAAGTTATTACAACTTCTAAAATTATTTCTTTTAAATCTATCTTACACATACTAATGGTTGTAGCATACATCTAATGCACCTTTTTGTTGAGTTCATCCGCCACTTTACTCTGTTTCCACCTAATGTGATTTATATCAAAATCATACTCATTGAGGAATTCCAACCATCTAACTTGTCTGGCATTCAATGTTGGTTGTCCAAAAAAATATTTCAAACTACAATGTTCTGTCTTTAGCTCAAATTTTATGCCCATGAGATAATGCATCCACATTTTTAGTGCATGAAAAATTGCTTCCAATTCCAAGTTATGTGTGGCATAGTTCCTCTCATGCTCCTTAAAATTACATGCCCATTTTGGGTAAGGATTCCACCAAACCCTTCTTTACATGCATTTGTGCACACAAAAAAATACTCATTTGGATTTGCAATCTTTAAAATCGATGCATTGGTTAACAAATCCTTTAAGTGTTGAAAACTCTCTTCACACTTGGTAGTCCATTAAAATTTTATTCCTTTATTTTGCAAGGAGGTGATCAAGTGTGCAATCTTGGAGAAACCTACAATGAATCTCCAATAGTAACTAGCTATACCCATAAATAATCTAACCTTTTAAATATTGTTTGGTACTGGCCAACCTTTGATTACTTCAATCTTTTCTGCATACACTGTTATTCCATCCTCTGAGACAATGTGGCCCAAAGAGTGGATATTCCTTTGATAGAAAGTGAAATTGATCAACTTGGAATACAATTAATGCTCGCTCAACACTTATAATTCCATTCTCAAATGATGCCCATGCTCCTCCTCTATCTCAGAGTAGTTTATCCAAGAAGACAATGACAAATTTTCCAAGGTAATATATGAACACTCCATTCATTAGACACATAAAATTAGCTAGCACATTTGTTGACTCAAATGTCACAACTACAAACTCACCATACCTCTTCCAAAAGGTTGTCTTTACAATATCTTCTTCTTTGATTATCACTTTATGATAACTTGATCTCAATTCAATCTTGGAAAATATCTTTGCTCCCTTCAACTGATAAAAAATATCATCAATCCTTGGAAAATAATACTTGTTCTTTATTGTAAAATTATTCAACTATATGAAGTCAATACATAACCTCAGAGTACCATCCTTTTTCTTCATGAAAAACACTAAGGCACCCTAAGGTGAAACACTAGGGAGTACATACCCCTTCTTCAACAATTCTTCTAGTTGCATCTACAATTCCTGCAACGATGGTGTGCTCATTCTATAGGTATTCTTGGACATTGGGGAAGCTCCATGCATTAAGTCAATATAGAAGTCAATGTCTCTGTTTGGTGGAAATCTTGGCAATTCCGCAAACACATATTCATACTCCTTCAAGACTAGATAATATTCAAGATTTGGTTCCTTTTCCTTGGTTGACTCTTCCGTATGGGAAGCATATATATATGGCATACCTTTCTAAAAATTGTTTTCAACTACGATGCTGAAATCTCTTTGAAAAATATAGGCCTTGGAATACCTTAACCTATCCTTGAATTCCCTCCCTCATCAAGACATGTGAAATCCTTGTTGTAGTAGTCTACGACAACATGATGTTTGTCTAGACAATCCATACCAATCAAGTAGTCATATGACCCAAGCAATATGATGTTCAAAATACCTTAGTGATGAATCCATTCATGTTCACTAAGAAATCCATGACCAACCCATTGATGCTTCTCTTGGTTCTAGTGGCTAGCTGAACCAACAAAGAGTTTTCATTCTCACATTTATTCAATTTAAATTTGTCAATCATATTAAGATCTATATAGCCATGACTAGCTCCAAAATCAATAAAAATAGCTATGGGGTGATTATCAAGCTTACCTTCCACCTCAATCATGTGAGATTGATAGTTTTCTTGTCTGTTGTCCAAGGCTACATAAATCCTTGGCATGCTCCGACCCATATATTCCACTATACCAGCTTCATGGATGTGATGTACAATCCTCATATTATCTCCTTTATGAGGAAAATATTTATACATATGGTCTACCTCACATCCCAAAAAATTTATGAGTTGTTGTCTTAGCCTTTTCCCCAAGGAATTTGTTATATTGGGCTCATTTTGTTCTTGCTACACTTGCCTATATGACTGTGAAATGTTCCTGAAGAAAGGTAGTTTGAACCCTTTCCTCCTCTAATCCATCTTACCTTTCTTTTTGTCATCCAAATATTTTTGAAAATCCAACCTTGCTTTACCCTATTCATACAAATACTCATCTTTTCTAATGGCTTCCTGTTGGCCCTTGACCAAGTTTTGAGGAATACTTGGTCATATTTTACCATTTTTGGGACTGCGATAGCTAGTCAAAGATGGAGCGCAACGGGAAGCGGAAATTAGGGAAGCAAAACCTAATTTTGGGGCCTTTTTAGGGTTTTTGGGTTGATGTAAAGGGAAAGGGATGTCGGCCCATGGGTTTACCCATGCTTAGGCCCATTTTGTAATATATAAATAGATACTTAGGCAATGTAAGTAGAGGAGGGTAGTACATCTATGTGATGTATAGCTAAAGGCTTAGTGCTAGTAACTGGATCTATGTGATCAGATGTGTATTGCAAGTGCTCTGTGCATGATTGTAAGGAGCTTGAAAAGCTAAGTGCAAGTTTTTGTAGTTTTATGCTGAAGTGAAAGGAAGAAGGATCTAGCGAGCTGCGCAGATCTTATGTCCTGTGCGAAGTAAGGGTCATTGAAGCTCTATGTTGTAATCACTTGACCAAGATAATATAAAGAAGAAGACTTTGTGGACGTATCCCTAGGGTGGGGGTGAACCACGATACCTTTGTGTATTGTGCTCTGTGCTTCGACCTAATGCGTTTATCTCCTTCTTGGCTAAGTGCTTGATGTGATTAAATAGATTTAGTTATGCTTTGTGCTTCTAAGAGAGGAATGAATGTTAGATCTGATATTAAAGATGCTTAGTGTTTGATCTGGTGAATCCAATATATCTTATTGTATCTAAGTGCTAAGTATTCTCGAATCTAAGTATATATTGCGATGATCTGTGCTATCTGTGAAGTGTTGTAGGGATTGAATATTGATGGATAAACCATGCTAGATAATTGCTAAGTGCTATAATCACAGATCTGTGTCCCAACTAAGGTTGTAGACATTTGAGTCCTGCAACCACCCCTGCCTCTACCTCGGGTGAGACTTCATCTACTTCGTAGGTGTTGCCGAAAGGGCCAGTAGTTAGGGTTTGTTGGTGCGCTCTTGAGCGTGAACCCTTGGTTTGCCTCTGTGCCAACAAATGGTTCTATTGTTGGGACCTGAAACTGTGATTGCTGGGAACTAAAGAAGAAGAAGATTTGTGCAAAATAAGGTTTGAATCAGATCAAATCTGAAGAAAGGAAGATCATATATGAATAAAAGAAGCGAGATCTAAACGCTCTGTTCTCTAGGAAACGTAAAAGTGGAAATTTCTGAAAGAAAGAGGTCAGATCTGCAGAAAAAGAGGTAAGATCTGTAAAATTTGTGCTCTGATAAAGGTAAGAATAGTTAAAAGTCTTAGATATGAAAACTTTGTGCTCTATATAGGTAAGATAAGTGGAAATGTTTTGTTTCTGAAGTATGAGTTTAGGTATGCTTGATAGATTTTGTCCTAGCCTAAAAACTAGGGCATTGTTAGATGGAAGAAAATTTGATAGATCTGATAAGAATAATGATATATGTGTTATACCTATGCATAGAAAGAATGTTTGGACTAACAGATGGATGCAGGATCCTAAAAATAATTTTTTGCAGGCTAACTACCATGACCCTAGTGCATAGTACATAAGAGGTTGGGGTTCATTTAAAAGAAAGAGAGGTTTGGCCCTATGTTATAGTTGCAGAAAACTGGGAAATATAGCTAAGGAGTGCCCTGGTGGAAGAGCGAGTTGTCTCTGTTGCAAGGCTTTGGACCATGAAGTATTGGATTTCCCTAGAATGATTGCCAGGCTTGAAAAAATGAATCTACGTGAAGAAAACCTTAAGGTAGATCCAAAAATAGCAGAAACCTAGAAAGAATCAGAGAAGATGTTACTACAGATGAAAGAAACCTTGAATTATCACCAACATATCAAGCTATCAGAGATCTTCAAAGAAAAAGAATGCATCGAAGTAAGAATAGAAGACTTCGACATTGACTGTGTTTTGTATGAGGAAACACAGGTGAATGTCATGACATAAAGAACTTGGGAAGCTATAGGGAGACTTGCTATGACTCCATCCCTAAGTGAAATAGGGTTATTCAGAGGAAAAATGGTAAACCTATGTGGAAGGCTCACTCAGATATCTATGAATGTCAATGGAATTCCTATAGAGGAAGATTTTGAAATCATCAAATTTATTGAAGACAATGCCCCATTTACTATGTTACTTGGAAATCCTTGGATTGAAAGAGATCATGCTAGAAATAAGGCAGAAGAAAAAGTTTTAGAACAACAGAGACAAGAGTTAAAAGACTTCAGGACCAGAAAGATCACGTAGTTGATTGAAGAACAAAAGAACAGATCAAAGCCATTTCACACTAGAAACCCAGACTTCAAAGTTATTAGAATGCCAGAGGATTCAGAGAAGACTGAAGTCTCCAACGCAGATAAAGAAGAGACGTTATCCCTGAACCCTAAGAAAGAACATCAACAACGCGAAGTAAATATATCCAAGGAAAATAGAAATCAGAACGGGAAAAGAACCACTGAGATGAAGCTCACGGGAAAGAAAGCTAGAAAGTTAAGTAAGAAGAAGGCGAATATGGAAAAACTACAGAAGAGTCCAGATGGAACTTCACAAAAAGAGAAATTGCAGAATTCAAGCTTCGTTGAGATATCAAAACAACGACATGGGTCACTTCGCCATGGAAAAGAGATATAGTCGTTGGAAGCCAATATGTTCATTCGACTACTGCTCCGAATGGGTCGAAAATAAATTATGGGTTACCACTAGACCGTTGGACAACACCAGAATGGATAGAACGAAGTTAATGAAGGCCCCATGTCTGTTGCAAGAAGACCATTGCTGAGATTGCCTATTTAGCTCGTCGCGCCATGCCCGAAGAACACTTTTTCCAATTAAGAAGTTGAAGCTCATAGAATTAGCAAGTGTCTATAGTTATCGTCACACCATTGTTATTTATCACGGTACAGTGCTTAAGACCAGTGTGACCCTGATTAATTTCCTTGAGCATATATGTTCGACGAGCTCAATGCAACTGAAGAATCTATAAGAGAGGTACTCGCTAGCCTCAGAACCAAATGAGTCATTTTGGAAAGAGGGTTGTCTACGGGTTTACAGGCATCATTGACGAGAGGAACACAAGCCTCCTCATCGATTTCTCAAGCAAGAACATCTTGAGTCGACGTAGAAAGAAGAACTAAGCATAAAGACGACACAACCAATGCAAAGTTAGTACCATCCATCCTACAAGCTTACATACCCCCTCTGAGCGGTATGAATAACTGGGACAGAGTCCCTTGAGACTTTGAATACACCCTTGTCACTGCTTATCTACCAAAAGGAGTACGCACCTACCACGCAGATCAAGACAAGGTTGCGGCGTTGAAGTTTTGCGACTTCAACCTGGGAGACCGTAAAGATTACAACATGCTTTCTCTGCAAAAGTACTTAACTAGAACCAAGGGAAAGAATTCCAATATCGTCCCTCAACAATGGACGATGAACCTCGAGCAGTCTACTTTTCTCAGCGTCATGAAAATACCGCACTTTGACAAACAGCAAGAGGTGAATGCTTGTGTAAAATTGCTACTAGCAATTTACCATGGGGGATACCTATGGGTAAACTACCACATAACTGTTGATCCGGTGCTAATAAATAGGATCACCGGGCTTAGTATGCAGGGCCCTAATCCCTAGGATTACTACCTTAGAAAGACCACAAACTGTGCTCTTTCAAAAAAGATTAAAGAAGCTTATGGAAATGTCGAGAAGGGAATGTGAGGCTACAAGGTAGCCTTTATCGAGAGTGGCGCAGTGCGCCTTGCATGCCAAATGATAGCAAGGAAATTGGTACATAAGAATATACCAACTCAAGTATCATGCTTCGTAGTTGACCTCGCAGGAAAATGCACAGAGGGACTACAGATGAACTGGGCGAAATACCTGGTTACCTAGTTAGAGATTGACTACAGAGAAGCCCAGGATCAGGGGAATGAATTCCATTTTAGCTGGCTGCTAATACTGATCGCTTTTTTTTCATGGGAGCTACTGGAAGGTGCAACCTTCCCGGACCTCGACCCTCTTGATCCCTTAGCCACAAAGTTCATTACTTTATGGTACACAAATGATATGAACAAGCAGTGGCAATCAAATGTTATTTTTCATACATACTATAACCAACTGGAAGCAGCCATAGGGGGTGAAACTCACATAACCGAGAACACTTTACAAAGGTTCTAACCTCTGATAAAGTTCATCATGGATCACCACTTTATATACCTAACTCCATGCGCTAATGAACACCAGGAATAACTTCAGTCCTATTATAAGCTGACAGAAGAAGACCTGAAAGAAATCACCAAGGAATGGTTGGAAAACCTCCTTATCTTAGTAGATCCAGCAGATATGTTCGACATTGATATCCCAGAAGCTGTGCAAAATACACCTGGGCCCAATAAGGAGAAGAAAACTAAGAAGATAAATAAAGATGAGGAAATCCAGGACGTCGAAAAAATATTTGTAAGGATGACTTCCACCACACTCGACCATGGAGGTAATAAAAAAGACTTCGAAGAAGTTGAACAAAATCCAAAGGATGAAGTAGAGATCATAAAGAAAAGAAAGGGTTCACGTCCAAAACCTTTTTCCAAGAAGAAGTCGAAAGCATTTGTGACTAAACTGACGACCACACTCACCCCAGATGACTTCATCTTTCTCCTCGCGACTATGAATGAAGATATCGAAGAGATAAAAAAAAACGAGGTAGCCAAGAAAGAGGCCATGTACAACATAATTGAAATCGAGCTCCAAGGAGTAAAGAAATCACTTTAATCGATCCACGCAGCTTCCACTGCGTCCCTGCCAGAAGGAACAATAGAAGCAGGAAATGAACTAGTTCAACTCTGCAAGATTGCTGACACAGTCAAAGTACGCCTTTGAAAAGCATAAGAAGCAACAATGCAGGCCACCCAAGCCCTAAAGCAAGAACAGGTAAAAATCATAGAGCAGGGTTGAGTTGCACAACAAGAGAAGGAGGCCATCCAAGCGAAATTTGACGAAGACAGAGAAAAAATCCAAAAGGAGAAGGAGCAACTTCTCACGAAGCAAGTCGGGATCGAAGAAGATGTCAAGAGAACATTTCTCTCTTTGTCCGGCTTAAAACAAAAGGCCAAAGAACCCTTAGACCGTCAAGTGATGAAGCTTGCTGAAGTTATTCAACAACTTCAAAAAAGAGTCGTGGACTTAGAGCTTCAGATCATCCCAAGCACCCCGCAAGAAGAGTGTGACCAACGAGAAATAACTGCCCAGAGTACAGTAGAAAGAATTAAAGCACTCACCGAATAATGCAAACTATTAAGTAGCATAAGTGCGTAGATACATGAGAACGTAACCGAGAACCCAGAATTGCATAAACTAGATTCACAGCTCTAGGAAGTGATGCAATGTGCAGATAGACTTGAGATGCAGTTGAAGGCCCTATCAACCATAGAGAAAATGAAGCAATCCCATGAGCAATGTTTTGCATAGCAACAAATCCATACGATCCAGAGAAAGGTAATGAAAGTAACTAAAAAACTTCAACCTTTGCAAGATAAGGCATGTCAGCTATTTTTAAAGATTGAGAACCAAGGAACAGAGCTAGAACAGATCGTGACTACAACCGAACAATGCCTAGAGGGAGTTCACCAAGAAATATGAAACTGCAAAGCAGCAGGTCGAAGCGGCTCGAGCCAAACTTGAGGAGTTTGAAGAAGAATTGGTCAGACCTGAGTGACTCGGTATGAGTCACAGGTAAGTGTTGGGGACCTGTTGGCCCTTGACCAAGTTTTGAGGAATACTTGGTCATATTTGACCATTTTTGGGACTAAGACAACTAGTCAAAGATGGAGTGCAACGCGAAGTGGAAATTAGGGAGGCAAAACCTATTTTTGGGACCTTTTTAGGGTTTTTGGGTTGATGTAAAGGGAAAGGGATGTCGGCCCGTGGGTTTACCCACGCTTAGGCCCATTTTGTAATATATAAATAGATACTTAGGCAATGTAAGTAGAGGAGGGTAGTACATCTATGTGATGTATATCTAAAGGCTTAGTTCTAGTAACTGGATCTGTGTGATCGGATGTATATTGCAAGTGCTCTATGCATGATTGTAAGGAGCTTGAAAATCTAAGTGCAAGTTTTTGTAGTTTTATGCTGAAGTGCAAGGAAGAAGGATCTAGCGAGCTACGCAGATATTCTGTCCTATGCGAAGTAAGGGTCATTGAAGCTCTGTGCTATAACTGCTTGACCAAGATAATATAAATAAGAAGACTTTGTGGATGTAGCCCCAGGGTGGGGTTTAACCACGGTAACTTTGTGTATTGTTCTCTGTGCTTCGACCTAATGCATTTATCTCCTTCTTGGATAATTGATTGATGTGATTAAATAGATTGTTAAGACCTAATATTAGCTCATTACCCCTTAATTGGGGCATATTATATTAATAATGTTATTTTATTTATGTCAGATTTAGGCCATTAGTTGTAATTATACCTCCTAGTCTCCTATATATACCAAGGAGACATTTTCATTTTGAATCATCTTGTACTTGAACATTTAAGTGGGGTAAAAGGAGGTTGCCCCCTCGAAGAGGACTATTATATGAAATTATCTCTTTTTCAAGGCGTTGATTACTTTTTCTGAGGTTTTTCTATGCTATATTGATGTTTGGTTCTTATTATATGGTATCAAAGCTCAAGGTCTTGGGGTTTTGTTGCTACATCTGAGACACCTTGGAATTTTCACTATAATTTTTTTTTCTACAACGTTTTAGAAGGAACGGCTTGGAAGATATTTAGTAGATGGATCAAGGTACGTTGGGTTCAAAATCCAGCTCCTAAGGCCTTATACTTTCAGAGATATAGCATGTACAAGATAGGGTTCTAGAATCATCCTGAACTGAGTCATTGCGGAATTTTCGCTATAAAAACTTTTCTGTAACATTTCAGACCCTAAAATCTGGAGGATATTTACAAAAATCAGAAAGGTATATGTGGTAAAAAGTTCAGCTTCTGGGTCATCTTGAATTTATAGATACACCTTGTGTAAGATAGGGTATCTGACTAGTCTCAAGAAGGTGTTCCAGGTAAAAAAATCATAACTTCTTCCTAGAGTATCCAAATTGAGTGGGTCTGGTTTCATTGGATTATGGACAGCCTGCAGTATTTCTGGTGTGAGTTTTAGAGTTTATATCAATTATTTTGTGCGGGGCACGCTATATAAGTGAGATCTCATGGAAAGGCCAAAAATTGACAAGTTGTGGGGAAGTTACCATAAATTCCACTTGGCACATCCAATTTTGATCAGACCTGTGGCATTGCAGAGAAGAAATATCAAAGAACTACATAAAAGAAAGTTTCATACCCAGAAGGGCCGAAACTTGGGAGATACAATAGAAGAAATATTGTCTAGCAGAA
>ML788339.1:284326-297116 GCA_009831015.1 Picea engelmannii | reverse complement strand
GGAGGTTTCCATGGATTTCATCACAGGGTTACCAAAGTTTGAAGGAAAGAGTGTCATCATGGTGATTGTTGATAGACTGACCAAGTACACACACTTTTGTGCACTCTCTCATCCCTTCAAAGCTAGTATAGTTTCCACCACATTCATGGAAAATGAAAATGTCTCCTTGTACTTGAACATTTAAGTGGGGTAAAAGGAGGTTGCCCCCTCGAAGAGGCTTATTATCTGAAATTATCTCTTTTTCAAGGCGTTGATTACTTTTTCTGAGGTTTTTCTATGCTATATTGATGTTTGGTTCTTAACATATTTAGTTATGCTTTGTGCTTCTGAGATAGGAATGAATGTTAGATATGATATATAAGATGCTTAGTGTTTGATTTGGTGAATCCAATCTATCATGCTGTATGTAAGTGCTGAGTCTTCTCGAATCTAAGTATATACTGTGATGCTCTATTCTATCTATGAAGTGATGTAAGGATTGAATATAGATGGATAAACCATGGTAGATAATTGCTAAGTGCTATAATCATAGATCTGTGTCCCAGCTAAGGTTGCAGACATTTGAGTCTTGCAACCACCCCTGCCTCTACCTTGGGTGAGACTTCATCTTCTTCGCAAGTGTTGTTGAAAGGGCCGGTAGTTAGGGTTTGTTGGTGTGCTCTTGAGTGTGAACCCCGGGTCTGCCTCTGTGTCAACACTTCCTCTGAAGTCTTCATCTCATCAAATTGAATTTTATCCTTGTAAAATGATGGAAACCCACTCAAGAATTTCTAAATTTTAACCTTCTCATCCCTGATGAAATCCATATACCTCAGATGTTCCAATAATTTCTTCTCATAGTCTTCCATGGTCATATTTTCTAATTTAAGTTCAAATAACTCTTGCATTTTCTTGGTATAATAGTGTTCTGACAATTACTAATGCTGAAAATATTTTTTCAAATGCTTCCAATTGATTCTCTTTTGATCAATATTCTTGACATGCTTAGGATAGTCGCACCACATGGAATATTTCTCCTGAAGATGATAAATGGAAATATTTTCTTCTGTGTTTTTAAGAATAATTGTGTAGCTGAAAATATTTTCTCATGCCCAACAACGAGGCTTTAGTTTATTCACCCTTCCATAAAATGTGGGTGGCTTGAGCCTTGTGAGCTCTCTTTGTAAAATATGTAACTCATGCCTTCTCCTTTGATGTATGACAAGGGACCTACTTGGGCTACTCTTTGATTATGAAAATAGTGGTGCTCTTCTGGCTAAATGTATAGGTAAAAAATGATTACTGCTAAAACTTATTGAGTGACTTGGCCCTCTATATTCATCCCTCCTTTCATGAGATGTGTGCTATACTACATGCCATGCACTGGCCTCATGTCTTAGAATGGACTCCTTGTTGATTTGTCTTTGTAGGTTATTTAAACTCTGTAACAACTACAAATTAATTTGGTTCTGGTCCTCTTGAGCTCTTATCAAATTTTCATTATTAACTCTATACATTTTCACTTCCCTCTACAAGATCTTCATTATTTCTACATGCTCCACTCTGCTTCTATGTCCATTGGACTCTGTTTATGCATTTCTTAGGCTAATATTTAATCCCATGAATCAATTTTTTAATGAATATACTCATGCCTCATTATGATCTTTTAGTGAAATGTTACATCTTTCTGAATTTTTCCATTTCCACTCAATTGTGCCCTGTTTTCATAGGTGCAATCTAGTTGAGATACCATATTCCACCATTTGTAGCAGAAAATCTATTAAGAATTAGGAAAACTTTACATAACGTTTTCGATAATACGTTGTGATGAAATTTAGATTTGTCCCAAATCCGTTAAATAACCCTTTCCAAAATTTTGAGGTGAACCTAGAATCTCTATTAGACATTATGACTTTAGGAACACCATGTAGCATAACAATTTCTTTCATATAAATTTCTGCAATGGTGGTTGCCTTATGATTCATCTTGATTGGAATAAAATATGTAGCCTTTGTAAGATCTTCCACCACTACCATGATGGAATCATGTTTCCTTTCTATTATGGGAATATTGGTAATGAAATCAATAGTAAGAACTTCGTATTTCCACTCAGGGATGGGAAATGGTTGTATCAATTCAGTTGGATGTCTATGCTCAACCTTTACCTTCTGGTATTCCATGAATATCACAATAAAATCAGCTACATATTTCTTCACACCGTGCCAAAAGTATTGGCCTCTTACAACGAAAATTGTTGTATGATACCTTGAATGTCCAACGTATGACACATCGTGCATCTCTTTGAATTTATCAACTCCTGAGAATTAGGAACATAAAAATGGTTTATGTAAAAGAGGATTCCATCCTCTTCCAACCTATAATATTTAAATTTATACTATATATTATCATGTTGTAAGATTTCTTTAACTTACACATGATGTCGATATGTTGTTACATCTTCTAAAATTCTTTCTTTTAAATACATCTTGCACATACTAATGGTTGTAGCATGCATCTCATGCACCCTTCTGCTGAGTGCATCAACCAATTTATTTTATTTCCTCATAATGTGCTTTATATCAAAATCATACTCATTGAGGAATTCCAACCATCTAACTTGTCTATCATTCAATGTTGGTTGTCCAAAAAAATAATTCAAACCATTATGTTTTGTCTTTAGCTCAAATGTTCTTCCCATGAGATAATGCCTCCACATTTTTAGTGCATGAACAATTGCTTCCAATTCCAAGTCATGTGTGGCATAGTTCCTCTCATGTTCCTTCAAATTTCTTGACTCATGGAAAATTACATGTCCATTTTGGGTAATTATTCCACCAAACCATTCTTTACATGCATTTGTGCACACAAAAAAACCCCATTTGGATCTACAATATTTAAAATCAATGCACTGGTTAACAAATCCTTCAAGTGTTTAAAACTCTCTTCACTCTTGGTAGTCCATTCAAATTTTATTCCTTTCTTTTGCAAGAAGGTGATTGAGTGTGCAATCTTGGAGAAACCTACAATAAATATCCAACAATAACCAACTAGACCCATAAATAATCTAACCTTTGAAATATTATTTGCTATTTTCCAACCTTTGATTTCTTCAATCTTTTCTAGATCCACTGTTATGCCATCCTCTGAGACAATGTGGAAAAAATAGTGGATCTGACTCTGATAGAAAGTTGACTTTCTCAACTTGGCATACAATTGGTTCTCTCTCAACACTTATATCACCATTCTCAAATGACGCTCATGCTCTTCCTCTGTCTTGGAGTAGATTATCCAAGAAGACAATGACAAAATTGTCTAGGTAATCTTTGAACACTCCATTCATCAGACACATAAATTTATCTAGCGCATTTATCAACCCAAATGGCACAAATAAAAACTAACAATGACCATACCTTGTCCAAAAGGTTGTCTTTCTAGTATCTTCTTCTTTGATTATCACTCGGTGATAACTTGATCTCAAGTCAATATTGGAAAATATCTTTGATCCCTTCAATTGATAAAAAAGATCATCAATCCTTGGAAAATAATAATTTTTCTTTACTATAAACTTCTAAAAATATCTAAATTCAATACATAACCTCAGAGTCCCATCCTTTTTCTTCATGAAAATCATTGGGAACCCAAGGTGAAACAATGGGTCGTACATACCCCTTCTTCAACAATTTTTCTAGCTGCATCTACAATTCCTGCAAATCAGGTGTCCTAATTCTATGTGGAGTCTTTGACATTGGGACAAACCCATGCCTAAAGTCAAAAAAGAAGTCAATGTATCTCTTTGGTGGAAATATTGGCAATTCCGCAAACACATATTCATACTCCTCCAAGATTATATAATCTTCAAGATTTGGCTCCTTGTCCTTGGATGACTCTTCCATATGGGTTTCATATATGTATATATATGTGTGTGTGTGTGTGTGTGATCCCTTTCTAAAACGTTTTTTAAGCTACAATGCTGAAATCTCTTTGACATACATAGGCCTTGGAATACCTTGAATTGTCCTTGAATTTCATTCCTCATCAAGACATGTGAAAGCCTCGTTGTAGCAGTCTAGGACAACATGATGTTTGTATAACCAATCCATACCAATCAATCATTCATATGACCCAAGAAGTATGATGTTCACATATACCTTAGTGTTGAATCCATTCATGTTCACTAAACAATCCCTGACCAACTCATTAATTCTTCTCTTGGTTCTAGTGGCCAGTTGAACCAACCAAGAATTTTCATGCTTACATTTCTTGAATTTAAATATATCAACCATATTAATATCTATATAGATATGAATAGCTCTAGAATCAATCAAAATAGCTATGGTTTGATTGTTAATATTACCTTCCACCTCAATCACGTGGGATTGATAGTTTTCTTGTCTATTGTCCAAGGATGAATAAATCCTTTCCATGCTCCAAACCATGCATTCCACTGTATTAGCTTCCTGGATGTGATGTACTATCCTCATCCTATCTCCTTTATGAGGAAAATATTTATATATATGGTCTCCATCACATCCCCAACACTTTATGAGTTATTATCTTGGCCTTTTCCCCAATGAATCTGTCATATTAGGCTCATTTTTCACTTGATTCCCTTGCCTATATGGTTGTGAATTGTTCCTGAAGAAAGGTGGATTGAACCCTTTCCTCCTATAATCCATATTACTTTTTTTTTGTCATCCCAAGATTTTTTAAAATCTAGCCTTACTTTACCCTACTCATACAAATGCTTATCTTTTCTAATGGCTTCCTCCAAATTCTTTAGCTCATCAAATTGAATTTTATCCTTGTAAAAAGATGGCAACCCACTCAAGAACATCTAAAATTTAACCTTCTCATACATGTTGAAATCCATATACCTCAGAAGCTCCAAGAATTTCTTCTCATACTCTTCCATGGTCATATTTCCTAATTTAAGCTCAAAGAACTCTTGCATTTTCTTGTCATAATAGTGTTCTGACAAGTACTGATGTTGGAAATATTTTTTCAAATGATCCCAATAGATTCTCTTTTCTTAAATATGATTTACTTTCTTAATATAGTCCCACCACATGGAAGATTTCCCCTGAAGATGATATATGCCAATATTTGCTTCCATTTGTTTTATGAATAATTGTGTAGCCGAAATTATTTTCTCATGCCCAATAACCATGCTTCAAATTATTCACCCTTCCTACACTCTCCATCAAATGTGGGTGACTTGAGCATCATAAGATATCTTTTCAAACTATGTAACTCGAGCCTTCTCCTCTGATGTATGACAAGGGATCTACTTGGGATACTCTTTGATTTTGAAAATGAAGGTGCTCTTTTGAATGAATGTCTAGGTGAATGGTGATTCCTATTAACACTTGTTGAGTGAATAAACCCTCTATATTCATCCCTCCTATAATGAGATGTGTGCTCTGTTGCATGCTCTTCACTGGTTGCATGTCTTGTACTAGACTCCTTGTTGATTTGTCTTTGCAGGTTATTCAGACTCTGTATAATCTATGAATTAATTTGGTTCTTCTCCTCTTGAGGTTATATGAACCATTCATTATCTACTCTATAGCTTTGCACTTCCCTCTACAAGATCTTCATTAGTTCTATAGGATCCACTCTACTTCTATGTCCATCAGACTCTGTTTCTCCATTTCATAGGATAATATTTAATCATTTGAATCATCTTTGTAACAACTGTACTCATGCCTCATTCTGATTTTTGAGTGAATAGTTACAACTTTATGAATTTTTCCATTTCCACTCAAATTTTCCCTATTTTCACTGGCGAAATCTAGTTGAGAGACCATATTCCATCATGTGTAGTAGAAAATCTATTAAGAACTATGAAAAATTTATATCAAGCACATATAGAATTTTTGATGGTGAATACACAACAATTTTCATATTTGAAATCCGATGCTCCTGTCAAATTATGTATAAATATGGAATTGTCAACTTTGTTCTTTTTACATTTTCTCTAGACTTGGAAGTTTTAGCAAACCTAGTTATCTACCAAATGGAGAAAAACATGGAAAACCTTCCTCAAGACAAAGTTGTCCGATTTTTTGAGGAGGTAAAATGTCGAATAAATAAAATTTTCTAGATTTTTGATCCAGGGTTTCTTTTCCTCTTTTCCCCATTCTAAACTCCTGAGAATTTTTCCAAAATCCCCATTGGGTATTTTTATGTCTTCTTTTTGGAATCATTATAAAAAATTAATTAATAATAGAAACTCTATCAAAAAGTATCATCCTATTCTTTAAAAACCACTAATTCACATTTTCTAGAAAATTTAAGTAGAAATGGCTAGTGGCCCTCACATCAACTTTTGTAGCCTTCCTCACTACAAACATACCCTTTAAATTTCATTTGATTATGAGTTAATATGATTATGCTATGGCCAAAACGATTTTCCAACTTACATGGCACGAAACATGGCTACTAATGTCCACTTGTCATCCACTAACTCAACCATGTCATCATCCTCCTTTCCCTTCATTGGAGATCAACTTATTTCTTCCATTGGGGACCTGAAGATTTCTCCTATTGATGGTCGCCAAAATCCTTCTATCAGTGGATTGAAAAAATACGGCCTTCGAGGGTTCAAAAAATTAGTCTCCATCGATGACCTACAAAATTTACTTTAGCAACCTCCAAAATGGTTTCTTTGATGGATTGAAAATTTTGTCTTTTCGACGAACTTTAAAATGTTCTCCATTGGAAACCTACAAAATGCACTTCAACAACCTCCAAAATGGTCTCTTCTGTGAGCTCAATTTTTTGACTTTTCGACAAACTCCAAAAAACTTCCATTGGTGAACTTAGAAAAACTTCCTTTTTTGGTGAACTCTGAAATACCTCTATTTGGGTGTCTCCAAAATACCTCTTTTTTGACGATCTCCAAAAAACTTTCATTGGCGATCTTGGAAAAACTTCATTTTTTGGCAAACTCCAAAAAACCTCTTTTTTCGTGATCTCCAAAAAACTTCCATCAGTGAACTTGGAAAAACTTCATTTTTTGGAGAGCTTTGAAAAACCTCTTTTTCGATGATCTCTGAAAAAATTCCATCGACGAACTTGGAAAAAATTAGAAGTTTTTGACCAAATCTACGATTGCTCTATACCATTGATCTCAAGATCAAATGCAATATCAAACATAGATTCACTAAACTTTGCCTAACTTCGCCGAACTCTAAATTCTTCTTCGACGATCTTGAAAATTCTTAGAAGTTTTCGTCCAAATCCAAGATGAATTTGGACCATTGGTCTCAAGATCAATAGGATCTCAATCATCCATTTAACTCAGCTTCATGGCTGTCATGAAAACATGAAATACAACCTCCCAAGCCAAATTTTAATTTTCCAATATGCAGATAGATGCAATTAATCATCCCTTTCACAATTATGAGGGTAATCCAACCTAAAATGGCTCATAAATTTGGGGATTTCATTCAAATTTTACCAGTTTTCCCAAATTTAATGTAGAATAAAAATATGCAACCAAAAATTTGTCAAATTCATGTTGA
This sequence comes from Picea engelmannii, assembly GCA_009831015.1. NCBI lineage: Eukaryota > Viridiplantae > Streptophyta > Pinopsida > Pinales > Pinaceae > Picea > Picea engelmannii. Next base: position 289,611 of record ML788339.1, on the reverse strand, counting down.
TTGTTGGCCCATACGGGTCCAATGTTAAACCAACACTTTGATACCAATATGTAATGTACCTATCTCCCACGTTGAGTCTTGTTACTACTAAATCGACTAATGTATTGATTCAAATGCGAAAAATACATGCATCATGACATACAAGCTCATGCTATTACCATTAATTCTTAAAACGTGAATGGAAATGATTTAAACATGCACAATGACAATTAAATAAAAAAAAAAAACATTCATACATACAAAATATAGAGTAAATGCAACATTCAATCATAGCATTAAAATTGTAAATGACATAATAATCAGAACGCTCATATTTTAAAAATGTTTTACACAAATAGTTGCAGACAAAAAATGTCCCCCCCATCCATAGGCTCTATTTCACTAATTCTATCTAAAACAATCCAATCCCAAGTTGGGGCTATGAGTCCAATATGATGGATAGGATCCTATGTGTGTATAATGTCCATTGTAATAGCCCACATGCTCACTAAAACATAGTGACACGACTCCTACAAGAATTCCAAATTCCTAGTTCTCTTCCCCATTAGTCTTCACAACCCAAGGGATGATATTCCCTTCTTTGCACCATAGTCCCTTAGACAATATCCATCCCCTCTAGACCTCCAACATAGATTAGCTAGGAATATCTCTACTGGGGGCTCTAGGAAATCTAGCTGCAACAAGAGTACTCACACATCATTTGAAAAAATTCTCTTTGGGTGATTTCTCAGCAAAAAACACTTATAGGCATGGTAGCTCCATTCTCAACATAATTGTCAACTTAATCAAGCTATCCTCAATACCTAGTATGAATTCCCACTCTATCCCAAAACTCAAGTCTATTTTTCCTCCCTTCTTGCTCAACTCTCAAAATTTCTCTTCTTCCTACTCGAATTTCCTTCTTCTCTGATGCTTTCTTGACTCGTACTCTTCCAGCATGGATGATTACACTCAACCCATTTTTTCATAACTGAGTGGAATGACTTCCTCACCCAACCTCTTACATGGTTTTCAATGTTTGAGATCTTAGTAAGTCAAATGAATAAATAACTAAATGAAAACATGATTTATGAAGGTGGATTAAGAATCAAGGCAAATGAAAACCCCTCAAAATCCCCACTAAACTCCCTCTCTTGTGGAATCAAATCCCCCCCATTATTTTGTTCCTTACCCATCTACAAATGACATTGTATTTAGTTTTATTATTTTCTATGTACAGTGTTTACATATTACATCGCTTGGCCCCCGATAATTCATAATATTTACAAATATACAATGCTACAATGGGGATTCTAATTAGGGTGTTACAATGACTCCCACAAGTTAACCTACCTTGTTGACCCCCATGGTACTGATTGAATGCCACATAAGCCCCATTACTCACACATGTGGGGCTAGTCATATATGGGTTTTCAATAATATTATAGAAGATCCAAAACCCTAACATTAGTTGAGGGTTGAGGTATGAAAAAAGCCTAACCCTAACCTCAGATGGATATCATGCTATGTTAAATAATAGGCCACTAAGAAGAGAAGGGGTTCCCTTCTTTTATCATTTTACTTGTTCCATAGTTGAGTAGAGCATATATGAGTGGTATTTAAGAGCATAACATAGGAGGTAAAATATTCTTAGCAACCATTTAGTTCACAATGCCAAATGAAACTCCATACAAAGTGCCCTTTTCTTTGTTACTTTCATTTCATAACTGAATAAAAGAGAGAAAAAGCATAGTCCTCACCTTCTAGCTGGGTTTTCATTTTTGGATTTCAATTATTTCCATAAATTTTAACACTAAGCTAGTATCAATAAATATGATATCTAAGGAAAGAAAATTAAAAAATAAATGATTTTAGAATATTACAAGATCTATTGTGATGAATTGTTCTAGTAGAATATCCATGACAATTTGCAAATCATATTGGTATTAGAGCTGTTTTCTTTGGGGTTTTTGTGGGAAGTTTTAGGATCTAAGAATTGTCTTAAGAAGGAATTCGTAAAACCCTAGCCATCACAGACTTCCAATGGAGCAACATCACACAGTACCTCATCCTTGAAGGGCTTGATGTCATAGGATAGATGAAATTGATGGCTGATGAGGAGATATCATCCTTGGAGAAGCCACCCAATCATGTTGTATGGCTGTGGGTGTGGTGTTGTCGAAAAATCCGACCGCTTGATTATCTATGTCAGGTTGAGGTTCTTTTATCTTCTTTTATCAACAATGAAATGCAATAGGGTCCCCTTTACTCACATATGTGAATGGAAGAGGTGATCCCCCTCCTCAGGATCTTCTAGTTATTTTAGTTGGATTGTTGTGGCCACAATGGTAGCAGTGGGTTATAAATAAATGATTTGTTTTCTTTTATTTTTTTCTGAATTAGATTTTGAGTTAGGGCTTAGGTATTTTATTTGAGCTCAACCACCAGTGAATTTTTTGAGCGACATTCATCAGTGTTGTTCCAAGAGATTTTGTGGAAGTCACACCACTTTACAATGTCCTTCATCTTACCCTTATTTTTCTTGCGGCTTGGACTAGTTTTCTTGAGGTTGGTTGTTTTGTGAGTTAGGGACGCCTTTAACATACTTTGATTGTTGTGGATTTGTAGACCCAAACTCCCACTTATTCCACTTCTTAAATTTATGCTTGATTTTGATAGCATATCGATAAGCAACTCCAAGTGACAAGATGTCCAAAAAATCCATTTCTATTTGGATGTACTTGTGTAGACCCCTTTGGTATTTTAGAACTAGATTTTGTTTAGAGTCTTTAATACCTAGATTAGAGTGTAAGGTATGGAAGGTATTTGTGAACTCCAAAACTGTTTGGTCCCTCTCTTGACGTATTGTGGTACATCTCATGTATTGGTCATCATAATTTCCATCAGAGTAATATTGTTCTTTAATGACATTCATAAAAAAAAATCCATGTGGGTTCGACCTCAAACATTCCAGACTCCTCTGTTGAATTTCGCTCACAATAAATCTCCTGCCAATTTTTGACATGGGGGATGACCTTAAGGAGTGTAAAGGTGATATTTTCTCTATCAGAAAAATTGTGGATAGAGAAATAGCCTTCTAGCATATTTAACCACTTTTCCAAAGCATCCACATCTATCCAACCTTCAAACATGGCAATATACAAATTAACTTGTACCTTGAAGGGGGTGGCGCTTCCAAAGTGGCTATTTGAAGAATATGTGTCTGTTGTTGTCGACAATCCTTGAAGGATTTGGGAAAAATTCTCCATCATTTCGTCCCTCTGTCACGTGAGGGAATACTCGAGTAACATATTAATAGGATATCCTTCTACCTTGTCTATATTTTCTTTGTTCATGGAAGACCAATAGGTTTGTCAAGGATAGTATTTCAGAGGCTCAAATAGTTCGAGTCTCGACTCTTTATACCTTGACCTCGTTGGGGACATGCACAAAGAAACAAATAGAGAGAAAACTGCTCTGATACCACTAATCTGGATTTTGCTAAGAACGAAATGAAGGAAAATATGCAACAAAGAAACACACAAAGATAATTTCAATATACACAGAGATACAATAATACTTAATTTCTATCAATGGATGAAATTTTCAAAAAATATAAAAATAAAAGGTGAAATGAACTCTCTAGCATGGTGGCAGCTTATTTTTGAGAAGAGATGTGATGGCTACGCTCATTCCCAAGGAGATGATTATAATGAGGCTCTAAAGGGATTTTTAACATAAATAATAAATGAGAAAACGCTAAACATCCAAAACCCTAACCTTGGGAGATGAAACACCAAAAGGTTTGTGGGCCCCGATGGGGGTAGTTGATATGTCAATTCCCGAGGGCATAAATTTTTCATATGATCTATGTTCCGGGTGCTCAATAGCCCATTGGAAAGGTCTAGACGATAAGTACACATTATGAATGGGCCCAAGATATATCCTATGAATTTCTCCTAGTCACCACAACGTCAAAAAAATGTCATTTAGGGCCTCAAAATGATCCCCAAAAGTTCAGGACATGGAAAACCATATAAAAATCATCAAGGTGGAAGACTATGTTTTGAGCCAATGGAATAGGTGGGTGGCCACCGATATCCACTTGGATCACATACCAAGGTGAAATTGTTGTTTTTAAGTTGAATCATTGGTTGCAACAATTAGGAGTGTATTTTAGTGTCCATAATATAGATGAAGAGTAAAATATTTCATTTTCTCAACTGAAACTAGAGGGACATGCACTAACCTGGTGGGAAATCCACACAAATACACTTAGGCTAGAGGGTGATCCACTAGTAACTAAGTGGGAGATGTTTAAATCCCTAATCAAGTCCCAATTATACCATGTTGGGTATGTAGAGGACCAATGGATCCATTGGCATCACTTCAGGAAGAGGCAAGGGAAGAGTGTGCAAGAGTACACCATCGAGTTTGATTATGTGAGGTATATCTCCCAAGAACTCGAACATACTCCTCAAGTACTTGGGGGGTCTACACAACCATATATGAAAGAAAGTTATTCTCTTAAAACCTAGGACAATTGATGAGGCTTGTGTGCAAGAATAATACTTGGAGAACATATGCCATAAGAAATGATAGCCAAGTGGTTTTAAAAATAAATACCACCAAGATGATTCCAAGGAATGAAAGAAGAAGTGGAAAGGAAAATACAAGAAAATGACATCCGCTACACATTAGTGTAAGAATCCAAACAACCTGCATTGAAACCATTGTAATATCAATGGTCACAATGAATATAAGTGCTGGAAGCTACATCTAGATTTGAAGCCAAAGAAATGTAAGAAGGAGGCCACGAAGAAGAAAATGCTAGGCATGGACTTAGGTAACCTGGTAGAGAATAGCTTGGATGTAGATGAGAATATTGTCTATTCTATAGTGCAAAATGAGGTGAGTTTTAGTAGCCTTTATCACAAGGAAGAGAAGGAGATGAAAAAACTCTTCCATATTAAGATCCATGTCAAAAATACCAAGGTGGATGCTTTATTCGATTCAGGTTCACTGAACCAACCCCATAGAAGATGACCTAATTATCAAGCTTGGGTTGGAAGTTCATGATCATATGATCCTGTTAGTGTTTCATGGAAACCTGCACAGGAGATCTAGCTAAAGCTTGAAACAAAGATTATCAAGAAAGGAAGAGGGATTCAATATGGAAGAATGAGAAAATATATTCACACTACTCCAATGAGATGATGATTGATACATAGATCATGATCAATATGATACAATGAATGAGTGGAATACACTCATATATAGGGAAAAACGTTCCATAATTAAGAAAA
>ML788339.1:265054-278820 GCA_009831015.1 Picea engelmannii | reverse complement strand
CCCCATTTGGATCTACAATATTTAAAATCAATGCACTGGTTAACAAATCCTTCAAGTGTTTAAAACTCTCTTCACTCTTGGTAGTCCATTCAAATTTTATTCCTTTCTTTTGCAAGAAGGTGATTGAGTGTGCAATCTTGGAGAAACCTACAATAAATATCCAACAATAACCAACTAGACCCATAAATAATCTAACCTTTGAAATATTATTTGCTATTTTCCAACCTTTGATTTCTTCAATCTTTTCTAGATCCACTGTTATGCCATCCTCTGAGACAATGTGGAAAAAATAGTGGATCTGACTCTGATAGAAAGTTGACTTTCTCAACTTGGCATACAATTGGTTCTCTCTCAACACTTATATCACCATTCTCAAATGACGCTCATGCTCTTCCTCTGTCTTGGAGTAGATTATCCAAGAAGACAATGACAAAATTGTCTAGGTAATCTTTGAACACTCCATTCATCAGACACATAAATTTATCTAGCGCATTTATCAACCCAAATGGCACAAATAAAAACTAACAATGACCATACCTTGTCCAAAAGGTTGTCTTTCTAGTATCTTCTTCTTTGATTATCACTCGGTGATAACTTGATCTCAAGTCAATATTGGAAAATATCTTTGATCCCTTCAATTGATAAAAAAGATCATCAATCCTTGGAAAATAATAATTTTTCTTTACTATAAACTTCTAAAAATATCTAAATTCAATACATAACCTCAGAGTCCCATCCTTTTTCTTCATGAAAATCATTGGGAACCCAAGGTGAAACAATGGGTCGTACATACCCCTTCTTCAACAATTTTTCTAGCTGCATCTACAATTCCTGCAAATCAGGTGTCCTAATTCTATGTGGAGTCTTTGACATTGGGACAAACCCATGCCTAAAGTCAAAAAAGAAGTCAATGTATCTCTTTGGTGGAAATATTGGCAATTCCGCAAACACATATTCATACTCCTCCAAGATTATATAATCTTCAAGATTTGGCTCCTTGTCCTTGGATGACTCTTCCATATGGGTTTCATATATGTATATATATGTGTGTGTGTGTGTGTGTGATCCCTTTCTAAAACGTTTTTTAAGCTACAATGCTGAAATCTCTTTGACATACATAGGCCTTGGAATACCTTGAATTGTCCTTGAATTTCATTCCTCATCAAGACATGTGAAAGCCTCGTTGTAGCAGTCTAGGACAACATGATGTTTGTATAACCAATCCATACCAATCAATCATTCATATGACCCAAGAAGTATGATGTTCACATATACCTTAGTGTTGAATCCATTCATGTTCACTAAACAATCCCTGACCAACTCATTAATTCTTCTCTTGGTTCTAGTGGCCAGTTGAACCAACCAAGAATTTTCATGCTTACATTTCTTGAATTTAAATATATCAACCATATTAATATCTATATAGATATGAATAGCTCTAGAATCAATCAAAATAGCTATGGTTTGATTGTTAATATTACCTTCCACCTCAATCACGTGGGATTGATAGTTTTCTTGTCTATTGTCCAAGGATGAATAAATCCTTTCCATGCTCCAAACCATGCATTCCACTGTATTAGCTTCCTGGATGTGATGTACTATCCTCATCCTATCTCCTTTATGAGGAAAATATTTATATATATGGTCTCCATCACATCCCCAACACTTTATGAGTTATTATCTTGGCCTTTTCCCCAATGAATCTGTCATATTAGGCTCATTTTTCACTTGATTCCCTTGCCTATATGGTTGTGAATTGTTCCTGAAGAAAGGTGGATTGAACCCTTTCCTCCTATAATCCATATTACTTTTTTTTTGTCATCCCAAGATTTTTTAAAATCTAGCCTTACTTTACCCTACTCATACAAATGCTTATCTTTTCTAATGGCTTCCTCCAAATTCTTTAGCTCATCAAATTGAATTTTATCCTTGTAAAAAGATGGCAACCCACTCAAGAACATCTAAAATTTAACCTTCTCATACATGTTGAAATCCATATACCTCAGAAGCTCCAAGAATTTCTTCTCATACTCTTCCATGGTCATATTTCCTAATTTAAGCTCAAAGAACTCTTGCATTTTCTTGTCATAATAGTGTTCTGACAAGTACTGATGTTGGAAATATTTTTTCAAATGATCCCAATAGATTCTCTTTTCTTAAATATGATTTACTTTCTTAATATAGTCCCACCACATGGAAGATTTCCCCTGAAGATGATATATGCCAATATTTGCTTCCATTTGTTTTATGAATAATTGTGTAGCCGAAATTATTTTCTCATGCCCAATAACCATGCTTCAAATTATTCACCCTTCCTACACTCTCCATCAAATGTGGGTGACTTGAGCATCATAAGATATCTTTTCAAACTATGTAACTCGAGCCTTCTCCTCTGATGTATGACAAGGGATCTACTTGGGATACTCTTTGATTTTGAAAATGAAGGTGCTCTTTTGAATGAATGTCTAGGTGAATGGTGATTCCTATTAACACTTGTTGAGTGAATAAACCCTCTATATTCATCCCTCCTATAATGAGATGTGTGCTCTGTTGCATGCTCTTCACTGGTTGCATGTCTTGTACTAGACTCCTTGTTGATTTGTCTTTGCAGGTTATTCAGACTCTGTATAATCTATGAATTAATTTGGTTCTTCTCCTCTTGAGGTTATATGAACCATTCATTATCTACTCTATAGCTTTGCACTTCCCTCTACAAGATCTTCATTAGTTCTATAGGATCCACTCTACTTCTATGTCCATCAGACTCTGTTTCTCCATTTCATAGGATAATATTTAATCATTTGAATCATCTTTGTAACAACTGTACTCATGCCTCATTCTGATTTTTGAGTGAATAGTTACAACTTTATGAATTTTTCCATTTCCACTCAAATTTTCCCTATTTTCACTGGCGAAATCTAGTTGAGAGACCATATTCCATCATGTGTAGTAGAAAATCTATTAAGAACTATGAAAAATTTATATCAAGCACATATAGAATTTTTGATGGTGAATACACAACAATTTTCATATTTGAAATCCGATGCTCCTGTCAAATTATGTATAAATATGGAATTGTCAACTTTGTTCTTTTTACATTTTCTCTAGACTTGGAAGTTTTAGCAAACCTAGTTATCTACCAAATGGAGAAAAACATGGAAAACCTTCCTCAAGACAAAGTTGTCCGATTTTTTGAGGAGGTAAAATGTCGAATAAATAAAATTTTCTAGATTTTTGATCCAGGGTTTCTTTTCCTCTTTTCCCCATTCTAAACTCCTGAGAATTTTTCCAAAATCCCCATTGGGTATTTTTATGTCTTCTTTTTGGAATCATTATAAAAAATTAATTAATAATAGAAACTCTATCAAAAAGTATCATCCTATTCTTTAAAAACCACTAATTCACATTTTCTAGAAAATTTAAGTAGAAATGGCTAGTGGCCCTCACATCAACTTTTGTAGCCTTCCTCACTACAAACATACCCTTTAAATTTCATTTGATTATGAGTTAATATGATTATGCTATGGCCAAAACGATTTTCCAACTTACATGGCACGAAACATGGCTACTAATGTCCACTTGTCATCCACTAACTCAACCATGTCATCATCCTCCTTTCCCTTCATTGGAGATCAACTTATTTCTTCCATTGGGGACCTGAAGATTTCTCCTATTGATGGTCGCCAAAATCCTTCTATCAGTGGATTGAAAAAATACGGCCTTCGAGGGTTCAAAAAATTAGTCTCCATCGATGACCTACAAAATTTACTTTAGCAACCTCCAAAATGGTTTCTTTGATGGATTGAAAATTTTGTCTTTTCGACGAACTTTAAAATGTTCTCCATTGGAAACCTACAAAATGCACTTCAACAACCTCCAAAATGGTCTCTTCTGTGAGCTCAATTTTTTGACTTTTCGACAAACTCCAAAAAACTTCCATTGGTGAACTTAGAAAAACTTCCTTTTTTGGTGAACTCTGAAATACCTCTATTTGGGTGTCTCCAAAATACCTCTTTTTTGACGATCTCCAAAAAACTTTCATTGGCGATCTTGGAAAAACTTCATTTTTTGGCAAACTCCAAAAAACCTCTTTTTTCGTGATCTCCAAAAAACTTCCATCAGTGAACTTGGAAAAACTTCATTTTTTGGAGAGCTTTGAAAAACCTCTTTTTCGATGATCTCTGAAAAAATTCCATCGACGAACTTGGAAAAAATTAGAAGTTTTTGACCAAATCTACGATTGCTCTATACCATTGATCTCAAGATCAAATGCAATATCAAACATAGATTCACTAAACTTTGCCTAACTTCGCCGAACTCTAAATTCTTCTTCGACGATCTTGAAAATTCTTAGAAGTTTTCGTCCAAATCCAAGATGAATTTGGACCATTGGTCTCAAGATCAATAGGATCTCAATCATCCATTTAACTCAGCTTCATGGCTGTCATGAAAACATGAAATACAACCTCCCAAGCCAAATTTTAATTTTCCAATATGCAGATAGATGCAATTAATCATCCCTTTCACAATTATGAGGGTAATCCAACCTAAAATGGCTCATAAATTTGGGGATTTCATTCAAATTTTACCAGTTTTCCCAAATTTAATGTAGAATAAAAATATGCAACCAAAAATTTGTCAAATTCATGTTGATTGTTGGCCCATACGGGTCCAATGTTAAACCAACACTTTGATACCAATATGTAATGTACCTATCTCCCACGTTGAGTCTTGTTACTACTAAATCGACTAATGTATTGATTCAAATGCGAAAAATACATGCATCATGACATACAAGCTCATGCTATTACCATTAATTCTTAAAACGTGAATGGAAATGATTTAAACATGCACAATGACAATTAAATAAAAAAAAAAAACATTCATACATACAAAATATAGAGTAAATGCAACATTCAATCATAGCATTAAAATTGTAAATGACATAATAATCAGAACGCTCATATTTTAAAAATGTTTTACACAAATAGTTGCAGACAAAAAATGTCCCCCCCATCCATAGGCTCTATTTCACTAATTCTATCTAAAACAATCCAATCCCAAGTTGGGGCTATGAGTCCAATATGATGGATAGGATCCTATGTGTGTATAATGTCCATTGTAATAGCCCACATGCTCACTAAAACATAGTGACACGACTCCTACAAGAATTCCAAATTCCTAGTTCTCTTCCCCATTAGTCTTCACAACCCAAGGGATGATATTCCCTTCTTTGCACCATAGTCCCTTAGACAATATCCATCCCCTCTAGACCTCCAACATAGATTAGCTAGGAATATCTCTACTGGGGGCTCTAGGAAATCTAGCTGCAACAAGAGTACTCACACATCATTTGAAAAAATTCTCTTTGGGTGATTTCTCAGCAAAAAACACTTATAGGCATGGTAGCTCCATTCTCAACATAATTGTCAACTTAATCAAGCTATCCTCAATACCTAGTATGAATTCCCACTCTATCCCAAAACTCAAGTCTATTTTTCCTCCCTTCTTGCTCAACTCTCAAAATTTCTCTTCTTCCTACTCGAATTTCCTTCTTCTCTGATGCTTTCTTGACTCGTACTCTTCCAGCATGGATGATTACACTCAACCCATTTTTTCATAACTGAGTGGAATGACTTCCTCACCCAACCTCTTACATGGTTTTCAATGTTTGAGATCTTAGTAAGTCAAATGAATAAATAACTAAATGAAAACATGATTTATGAAGGTGGATTAAGAATCAAGGCAAATGAAAACCCCTCAAAATCCCCACTAAACTCCCTCTCTTGTGGAATCAAATCCCCCCCATTATTTTGTTCCTTACCCATCTACAAATGACATTGTATTTAGTTTTATTATTTTCTATGTACAGTGTTTACATATTACATCGCTTGGCCCCCGATAATTCATAATATTTACAAATATACAATGCTACAATGGGGATTCTAATTAGGGTGTTACAATGACTCCCACAAGTTAACCTACCTTGTTGACCCCCATGGTACTGATTGAATGCCACATAAGCCCCATTACTCACACATGTGGGGCTAGTCATATATGGGTTTTCAATAATATTATAGAAGATCCAAAACCCTAACATTAGTTGAGGGTTGAGGTATGAAAAAAGCCTAACCCTAACCTCAGATGGATATCATGCTATGTTAAATAATAGGCCACTAAGAAGAGAAGGGGTTCCCTTCTTTTATCATTTTACTTGTTCCATAGTTGAGTAGAGCATATATGAGTGGTATTTAAGAGCATAACATAGGAGGTAAAATATTCTTAGCAACCATTTAGTTCACAATGCCAAATGAAACTCCATACAAAGTGCCCTTTTCTTTGTTACTTTCATTTCATAACTGAATAAAAGAGAGAAAAAGCATAGTCCTCACCTTCTAGCTGGGTTTTCATTTTTGGATTTCAATTATTTCCATAAATTTTAACACTAAGCTAGTATCAATAAATATGATATCTAAGGAAAGAAAATTAAAAAATAAATGATTTTAGAATATTACAAGATCTATTGTGATGAATTGTTCTAGTAGAATATCCATGACAATTTGCAAATCATATTGGTATTAGAGCTGTTTTCTTTGGGGTTTTTGTGGGAAGTTTTAGGATCTAAGAATTGTCTTAAGAAGGAATTCGTAAAACCCTAGCCATCACAGACTTCCAATGGAGCAACATCACACAGTACCTCATCCTTGAAGGGCTTGATGTCATAGGATAGATGAAATTGATGGCTGATGAGGAGATATCATCCTTGGAGAAGCCACCCAATCATGTTGTATGGCTGTGGGTGTGGTGTTGTCGAAAAATCCGACCGCTTGATTATCTATGTCAGGTTGAGGTTCTTTTATCTTCTTTTATCAACAATGAAATGCAATAGGGTCCCCTTTACTCACATATGTGAATGGAAGAGGTGATCCCCCTCCTCAGGATCTTCTAGTTATTTTAGTTGGATTGTTGTGGCCACAATGGTAGCAGTGGGTTATAAATAAATGATTTGTTTTCTTTTATTTTTTTCTGAATTAGATTTTGAGTTAGGGCTTAGGTATTTTATTTGAGCTCAACCACCAGTGAATTTTTTGAGCGACATTCATCAGTGTTGTTCCAAGAGATTTTGTGGAAGTCACACCACTTTACAATGTCCTTCATCTTACCCTTATTTTTCTTGCGGCTTGGACTAGTTTTCTTGAGGTTGGTTGTTTTGTGAGTTAGGGACGCCTTTAACATACTTTGATTGTTGTGGATTTGTAGACCCAAACTCCCACTTATTCCACTTCTTAAATTTATGCTTGATTTTGATAGCATATCGATAAGCAACTCCAAGTGACAAGATGTCCAAAAAATCCATTTCTATTTGGATGTACTTGTGTAGACCCCTTTGGTATTTTAGAACTAGATTTTGTTTAGAGTCTTTAATACCTAGATTAGAGTGTAAGGTATGGAAGGTATTTGTGAACTCCAAAACTGTTTGGTCCCTCTCTTGACGTATTGTGGTACATCTCATGTATTGGTCATCATAATTTCCATCAGAGTAATATTGTTCTTTAATGACATTCATAAAAAAAAATCCATGTGGGTTCGACCTCAAACATTCCAGACTCCTCTGTTGAATTTCGCTCACAATAAATCTCCTGCCAATTTTTGACATGGGGGATGACCTTAAGGAGTGTAAAGGTGATATTTTCTCTATCAGAAAAATTGTGGATAGAGAAATAGCCTTCTAGCATATTTAACCACTTTTCCAAAGCATCCACATCTATCCAACCTTCAAACATGGCAATATACAAATTAACTTGTACCTTGAAGGGGGTGGCGCTTCCAAAGTGGCTATTTGAAGAATATGTGTCTGTTGTTGTCGACAATCCTTGAAGGATTTGGGAAAAATTCTCCATCATTTCGTCCCTCTGTCACGTGAGGGAATACTCGAGTAACATATTAATAGGATATCCTTCTACCTTGTCTATATTTTCTTTGTTCATGGAAGACCAATAGGTTTGTCAAGGATAGTATTTCAGAGGCTCAAATAGTTCGAGTCTCGACTCTTTATACCTTGACCTCGTTGGGGACATGCACAAAGAAACAAATAGAGAGAAAACTGCTCTGATACCACTAATCTGGATTTTGCTAAGAACGAAATGAAGGAAAATATGCAACAAAGAAACACACAAAGATAATTTCAATATACACAGAGATACAATAATACTTAATTTCTATCAATGGATGAAATTTTCAAAAAATATAAAAATAAAAGGTGAAATGAACTCTCTAGCATGGTGGCAGCTTATTTTTGAGAAGAGATGTGATGGCTACGCTCATTCCCAAGGAGATGATTATAATGAGGCTCTAAAGGGATTTTTAACATAAATAATAAATGAGAAAACGCTAAACATCCAAAACCCTAACCTTGGGAGATGAAACACCAAAAGGTTTGTGGGCCCCGATGGGGGTAGTTGATATGTCAATTCCCGAGGGCATAAATTTTTCATATGATCTATGTTCCGGGTGCTCAATAGCCCATTGGAAAGGTCTAGACGATAAGTACACATTATGAATGGGCCCAAGATATATCCTATGAATTTCTCCTAGTCACCACAACGTCAAAAAAATGTCATTTAGGGCCTCAAAATGATCCCCAAAAGTTCAGGACATGGAAAACCATATAAAAATCATCAAGGTGGAAGACTATGTTTTGAGCCAATGGAATAGGTGGGTGGCCACCGATATCCACTTGGATCACATACCAAGGTGAAATTGTTGTTTTTAAGTTGAATCATTGGTTGCAACAATTAGGAGTGTATTTTAGTGTCCATAATATAGATGAAGAGTAAAATATTTCATTTTCTCAACTGAAACTAGAGGGACATGCACTAACCTGGTGGGAAATCCACACAAATACACTTAGGCTAGAGGGTGATCCACTAGTAACTAAGTGGGAGATGTTTAAATCCCTAATCAAGTCCCAATTATACCATGTTGGGTATGTAGAGGACCAATGGATCCATTGGCATCACTTCAGGAAGAGGCAAGGGAAGAGTGTGCAAGAGTACACCATCGAGTTTGATTATGTGAGGTATATCTCCCAAGAACTCGAACATACTCCTCAAGTACTTGGGGGGTCTACACAACCATATATGAAAGAAAGTTATTCTCTTAAAACCTAGGACAATTGATGAGGCTTGTGTGCAAGAATAATACTTGGAGAACATATGCCATAAGAAATGATAGCCAAGTGGTTTTAAAAATAAATACCACCAAGATGATTCCAAGGAATGAAAGAAGAAGTGGAAAGGAAAATACAAGAAAATGACATCCGCTACACATTAGTGTAAGAATCCAAACAACCTGCATTGAAACCATTGTAATATCAATGGTCACAATGAATATAAGTGCTGGAAGCTACATCTAGATTTGAAGCCAAAGAAATGTAAGAAGGAGGCCACGAAGAAGAAAATGCTAGGCATGGACTTAGGTAACCTGGTAGAGAATAGCTTGGATGTAGATGAGAATATTGTCTATTCTATAGTGCAAAATGAGGTGAGTTTTAGTAGCCTTTATCACAAGGAAGAGAAGGAGATGAAAAAACTCTTCCATATTAAGATCCATGTCAAAAATACCAAGGTGGATGCTTTATTCGATTCAGGTTCACTGAACCAACCCCATAGAAGATGACCTAATTATCAAGCTTGGGTTGGAAGTTCATGATCATATGATCCTGTTAGTGTTTCATGGAAACCTGCACAGGAGATCTAGCTAAAGCTTGAAACAAAGATTATCAAGAAAGGAAGAGGGATTCAATATGGAAGAATGAGAAAATATATTCACACTACTCCAATGAGATGATGATTGATACATAGATCATGATCAATATGATACAATGAATGAGTGGAATACACTCATATATAGGGAAAAACGTTCCATAATTAAGAAAATAAATCAAGCAGTTAGCTTTCCTTAAGAATGCATGCATGCATAATAGTGATGGTAAAAATAGAAAGTCTAAAATAGAACTAGTCAGTTAACTCCCACTGAACTAGTGTGTCGAAAATAGAAATTTCTCCAACACCCCCCTTGAACATCACTATGGATTAAAAAATGAGTCTCGACTACTAGGACATTTTAGGTACTCATGTACAATGCAACTAATGAGCACTGACTAAAAGTGAGGAAAGAGGGAAAACCACGTGGGAACAAAACCCCCCCTCAAAAGATAATGTATCGAAAGAAGAAAATGACAGTTTCTAGGTAACTGTGTTCTTCACTGCAAGACGATCCCACAAAGTCTGAAACTTATGGTCACTGAAAGTCTTCGTGCAAATGTAGAAATCTTTATGGATTTGATGAAGTCCTTTGGCAACCTATAGGGCCTTGTACCGCTTGATCCTATGGACACATCTGCACCTGAAAATATTCATTTCTGGTGGAAGTGGAACCATATTCCAAGTTTGGTTCTATAGGAGTGAGTCATACTCCTTCTGCATGGATGCTTTCCATAATGGATTTCCCACAACCCTATTGTAGTTTTATGGATCAATAGATTGAACCATATAACAATGCATGGGCATTGCAGGTTCTGAAGTTTAAATTACATGAGAAGGCTCCTCATGTTGACATTGAGTCCTCCTCGAATCCAATGGATTCCTTACAATGTTTCCTGTTGGCTGAAGTGTGGTCTGTGCCTTCTTGGGCATCTGTTGAAGCTTCAATGTTGGATTCTTATATGGCTTTACTACCTGCTTATTTCCATGTACATAATCTGAGTGTATGGAATCATCTCTGATGTCTGAAACTGATGGAAGAAAAAGAGTATATGCATGTTGCACTGGAGGTGCATGCAAAGTACTCTCCTTATGTGTAAGTAGAATAGAAGAGTCATCGTCAGAAAACTTAGTGAATTTATACAACCTTGACTTGTGATCCACCTCACCAATTTCAATGATGGAATTGCCATGCATGTGAATTATTGAAACTGAATCTGATGTAAATTCAACCTTTTTACCTTTCTGAGTGATATGATAAACTGAGAGCAGATTCATAGAAAGATTTGAAACATTATGAAAAATGCCATTGTGGAGTTCCACTCTCCCTTGTCTTGCTACTGCTACTGGAGTGTCATCCCCCATGATAATAGGGGGTCTTGAGCATGGACTCAATGAAGAGAAAGATTCCTCTTTTGCTACCATATGATGGGATGCACTAGAATCTATAATCCACGAATCAGATGAGGAATTAATTGCAACCAGAGCATAATGATTACCTTTCTTAGGAGCAGGATCTTCTTTCTTCTGCTTCTTGACTCCCTCTGGAATGAAGTTTCCAAGGTTGTTCTACTAAAGTGTCTATGCCATAAGATCGATTTGTTTCTTCATGCATGTAGATTCTTCATGATTCGGTTTATTGCAGTAAGTGCATTGTTTTCCCTTCTTCTTCTTCTTCTTCTTGAAATATGAAGAGTCTCTGGAACCTAAAGAATCGTTGAAGGGTTTGGAAGATCCCTCCTTCTTGTTTTGTTTGGATGACCCTTTTCCATCATGCATGGTGAGTGCATGTGGTTTGGGATCTTTCATGAGGCCCATTTGTATGAGTTTTGTCTTCTCTTGTGTAAGAGACTCAATGAATTGATCCAACATAGGAATTTTCCAATTTGTTCCAAAAAGACATCTGCTAGAATGGGAATTGGAGACATATACAACATATTCTGGTCCTAGCTTGGACAATATTGTTAGAATAGGTTGTTACTCTTGTGTAGGCTTATCAATACCACATTCACCCATGCTTAATAACAAAGATTTAAATTTAGTAAAAAAATCTTGTATATTATCAAAACTTTTAGGGTCTAAGGTATTCAACTCTACCTCAAGCATATGACCTTGCATCTCATCCTGCTTTCCAAAGATTCATTCCAAGGTGGTCCAGATCTCATTTAGAGTATTGCATGCAGTAAAATGAAACCAAAAATAAATAGAGATTAACTCAAGAGGTATTTATGTGGCCTCATCCTTACGGTTCGCCCATCTCATCTTCTCAATCGCTGATGTAGGTTATGTTTCTGTCGCCATCGCCAAATTATATAGTCCTTTCCTTCTGAGTTGGAATTCTGCCTTGGGCCTCCAATCAAAATAATTGTATGGTGTAAGATTACCACCAAGTTTGACTGTATAAAATTTTTCCTATCCATCTCTCCCACTATTTCTAAGAACCCCTAAAAATTTACTCTCAATATGCAAGTGAAAAATTAAGAAATCAGGCGGAAAGGGCACTTTGAGTGAAAATTCGTATCAGTTTCAAGAGATGATCTTGTTGTTTACTTTATGAGAAAACAGTGAGGAATCTTTCCAAATGATTGAAAACACACTTCCAAAATGGGTTGATTTACTTCTCACGCAGGTCATTTGCTAAAAAAATTAATATTTTTGGGAGCAATCACTGTAGAAAGGTACGACTATGGATTGGTATCAGTTTCAGGAGGCTATCTTGCATCTTACTTTCTGAGTAAACGGTGAGGAATCTCGCCAAACGGTTGAAAACCCACTTCCAAAATCGACTGATTTACTTTTTTCGCAAGTCGTTTCCTCCTAAACGTAATATTTTGGGAGGAATAACTGATGAAAGGTAGGACCACAGATTTAGCTCGTCGAAACCCCGATTTTCCTTATTCTTTGGCTTGTTTGGCTTGCTCCAAGCAACATAGCTCTGATACCATGTTGATGGTTCATGGAAACCTGCATAGGAGATCTAGCTAAAAAAAGTACAAAAAAAGCTTATCAAGAAAGGAAGAGAGATTCAATATGGAAGAATGAGAAAATATATCAACACTACTCCATTGAGCTGATGATTGATACACAGATCATGATCAATATGATACAATGAATGAGTGAAATACACTCATATACATGGAAAAACATTCCATAATTAAGAAAAACAATCAAGCAGTTAGCTTTCTGTAGGAATGCATGCATGCATAATAGTGATGGTAAAAATAGAAAGTTTAAAATAGAACTAGTCAGTTAACTCCCACTGAACTAGTGTGTCAAAAATAGAAATTTCTCCAATAGATATGATATCCATTGGGATGGGCGAATAAGGATGTAGAGATGATATTCACCAAACTCCATAAGATCAATTTTTTTATAAGTGCAAATTGTTAAATTTGGCAGCATCGCCAGTCATTCTCCAATGAGAGGCCATATGGGCCACCCTGAGGCTAGCCAGGGAGATTTGGAGAATCAACCAGTCTTGTGAGGTATTGACAAAAGGAAGGGGGGACATACAACCTCTGTGAGTCAAACCAAAAGTCAGGACGAATGAGATGCTATGTGAGTCTAATGCAAAATTGAGGGGGAACGTACAACCTCTGTGAGCATAGATAGTCTAGTGAAAAAGTCAGGGGGAACGTACAACCTCTGTGAGCATAGAAAGACTAGTGCAAAAGTTAGGGGGAACATACAACCTCTGTGAGCCATGAGAAAAAGTCAAGGCATCTAGCAAAAGTTAGGTTGAATATAAAATTCCTATGAGCTAGAAACAAACGATATTCCTAATATTGCAAATGATGTAATTGTTTTGATCTAGTGCATTGGCACGTGCAAACATTATCCACCATGCAGAGAATTTCGAATTGCCTTGTCAAGAGTTGTAACTAAAGTCTTGAGTCTAGTTCTATGTTAGAACTAAAGTGTAATGTTGAGTTGCAACTAAAGTCTTGAGTCTAGTTCTATTTTAGTAATGTTGAGTTGCAACTAAAGTCTTGAGTCTAGTTC
>ML788339.1:211531-245818 GCA_009831015.1 Picea engelmannii | reverse complement strand
TAGGATTGGTCCTTGTAGTAGCCATAGCCATATTTTTACTTTCAACATTTCTTGCCACCTTAAATGCATTCTCCAATGATTTGGGTTCCCAAAGGTGAACCTCATGTTGAATGTTATCCTTTAAAGTTTCTATGAATACATCATTCAAGTTCTCATTTGGAATATCGGTTACATTTATATTCAATCTTTGGAAGTTCTCAATGTGCTCGGTAACTGAACCCTTTTGCCTGAGATTTATCAATTGGCTAAAGAAGGTATTGCTCCTTGTATCCTCATAGTGTGCTATCATTTATTCCATGAAAATTGTCCAAGTGACGAGTGATTTGTTGGAACAAAGCCATCGATACCATACAAAATGATTAGGTTCTAAATATAGAGAAGCAATGCGTACCTTTTGTGTATGTCGCACATTATGTAGACCAAAGAATTGCTCCATCTGAAGTATCCATGTGATTGGGTCCTTGCCATCAAACTTCCTCATATCGATCTTAGGAACGTGTTTGGTCTTCAACCCAAAGTTGGAGTTTCTGCATTCTGGATTCACCTTCCTTGTGTCTTCATCATGAATTTCATGGGATGCATTTTCACTTTCAGGTGTCTTCTCTGTTATGAAATTTTTCAATACTTCCATGATCTCCTCTTTTAAACCATCCATCTTTGCCTCCAACTTAGCTTCCATCTCTTGTAGTTCATCTTTTGTTACTATATTCTTCTGTAAATCAGTTATGTCCCTACGCATTTCTTCACCTTCATAAAGAGTCCAAGTAGGATTGTCTGGAGGCTTATTTGGTGTAGAATTTCCCTTTTTGGGTGGCATGTTGGCCGAGTATCACTTTTGAACCTTGATTTTGAGGTGGTTCTGCTAGACAATTTTTCTTCTGTTGTATCTCCCAAGTTTCCACCCTTATGGGTATGAAACTTTATTTTATGTAGTTCTCTGATATTTCTTCTCTGCAATGCCATAGGTCTGATCAAAATTGGATGTGACAAGTGGAATTTATGGTAACTTACCCACAACTTGTCGATTTTTGTCCTTTTCAGGAGATCTCACTTGTATAGCGTGCCTCGCACAAAATAATTGATATAAAAATATGAAAATCATACCCAAAATACTACAAACTGTCCATGATCTAATAAAGCTAGTCCCACTCAATTTGGATACTCTATTAAGAAGTTATGATTGTTTTACCTGGAACACCTTCTTGAGACTAGTCAATAGGACTAGTCAGATACCCTATCTTACACAGGGTGTATCTACAAATTTAATATGACCCAGAAGTTGAAATTTTTACCACAGATACCTTACTAATTTCTGTGAATATCCTCCGTAGGTCAGGGTCTGAAACATTACAAAAACATTTTTATAGCAAAAATTCTGCAATGACTCATTTCAGGATTATTCCAGAACCCTATCTTGTACAGGCTATATCTACGAAAGTATAAGGCCTCAGGAGATGAAATTTTAACCCAACGTACCTTGATCCATCTACTAATTATCTTCCAATTTGTTCCTTCTGAAACGTTGTAGAAAAAAAGTTATAGTGAAAATTACAAGGTGTCTCAGATGTAGCAGCGAAACCCCAAGACCTTGAGCTCTGATACCATATGTTAGGAACCAAATATCAATATAACATAGAAAAACCTCAGAAAAAGTACTCAACACCTTGAAAAATATATAATTTCAGATAATAAGCCTCTTCAAGGGGCAACCTCCTTTTACCCCACTTAAATGTTCAAGTACAAGATGATTCCAAATGAAAATGTCTCCTTGGTATATATAGGAGACTAGGAGGTATAATTACAACTAATGGAATAAATATGACATAAATAAAATAACATTACTAATGTAATATGCCCCAATTAAGAGGTAACGAGCCAATATTAGGGCTTAACAATATATCCCATGAATATGGAGGCCATCCTCAAGTGGTCAATTCCTACAAATTTCATTAAAGTTAGGAGCTTTGTTGGGTCAGCACCATACCTATGTAAGTTTCATAACATCTTTTTCTACAATAGTTGGGCCACTCCATGCCATAAAAACTAGTGGTAAGAGTTTCCAGTGGGGAAAGGATCGATAGCAATATTTCAATGAGATAAAACACAAGTTTAGTCAAGCACTAGTTCTTGCATTGCCTAACTTGTGGAATCCTTTCGAAGTGGAGGTGGATGCAAGTGGATATATTGTGGGAGTTGTTATGATGCAAGGAGGTAATATGATTTTCTATCATTTTATAATGTTTCATGGAGGAGTCCTAAACTACCCTACGTATGATAATTAATATAAGCCCTGGTGCAAGATGTTAAGAAGTGGAAGCATTACCTGATGGAAAAAGAAACCATTATCCACATTGATCACCAACCATTGTAGTATTTGTAGGTGTAGAGTAAGCTTCAACAAAACAAACACTAAAATTGGATGGGATTTTTGTGACAATTTCATGTAATCATCAACTATAAGAAGGGAGACACTAATAAGTTGGTAAACATGATTTCAAGGCCACCCACATCGAAGTTTACAACTTTGGGAACTCTTATGCACATGGAACCTCTTACCCATGATGCATACAGAGAGGCATACATGGAAGATAAGGACTTCAAAGAGGTTTTTCAATAGCTACATGGAAATATTTATGTAGAATAAGGTGACTAGAAGGTTGATTACCATCTCCATAATGTATTTCTTTACAATCTAGACAAGCTTTGTGTTCCTAAAGGTGAAAGATTGCAAGTTATCAGAGAGACTCACACCTCCAAGGTTGTAGGGCATTTTTTTTATGGGAAGACAATTGCTATCTTACAAAGGTATGTGTATTGGCCAATAATGCAAGAATATGTAGCTCAATATATTAGAGGATGCATACTTTTTTTTACCAGCAAGCCCAATACTAGAAAACAAGGTTTATACCATCCCTTACTTATACCCACTCAACCTTGGGAAATCATTTCCATGGATTTTGTGGGTGGTTTTCCAACAACCATGAAGGGACATGAATATTTGTTTGTGGTAGTTGACAGGTTTAACAAGATGTGCATTATTTTTCCTTGTAGAAAGACCATCAAATTATAAGACTCAACAAGCCTATTCTTTTAACGAGTCTAGGTGCATTTTGGGATAACAAGGAGCATCATCTCAGATAGAGATACCAAATTTATTAGTGCCTGTTGTACTACACTTTGGGAAAATATGGACACCAATTTGAAAATATCTACATATTTCTATCCACAAACAAATAGGCAAATATAAGTAGTCAACATGACCTTGGTTCAACTTTTGAGAGGTTACAATTAGAAGCATCCAAATATTTGGGATGAAAAAGTGATCTATATTCAACACTCTTATAATAGAGCGGTTCACACTTCTATTGGTAAGTCCCCTTTTGAAACCTTCTTTGGGTATTTTCCACCTTTGCCCTTGGATGTTGTATATGGAAAACAAGGAGTGAGGGAAAACATTATAGGAGAAGCATTGAAAGAAAAAAAATTGTTTAAAAGATTAGATAGATTCATTTGTAAGTATAAGAAACAATGAAGAAGTTACAAGAAAAGAAACATTAATTCTATTATTTAAATTTTGACTCTCAACTCTCAATCTGTAATCCTTATTTCTTAACTTAAAATTATTAATATTTAAAACTTCTCCTTAACCCATAATATTAATATTTCATTTTAATATTAAATCCAATACTTGAACCTTGATTCTAAGCAACCTTTAATATGAAATTATGGAGTAAGTTAATACATGGACAAACTCAACCCTTGTTGATATTCTTCCTCAATTGTTATAGGAATTTTGTTAAAAGTTATAATTGCAACTAATTGATGGGAATTTTACCATGGAACTTTGCCTAAGGATTTTTAATCCATTTTAATAAGATCCATATCATGGGAATTTCAAAAAAAGGAGCCAATCAAAGTGGACCTTTACCTCATTAAAAAATGGACTCACAAGAAAAGTTGAATTTTTCCACTTATTAACTCACTCTTTCAAGCATCACTCCTCCTATATTAATTATTAATATTTTCCCTTCATTTTTTAATATTTCATATCTAATACTTGATATTTATTTTTAATATTTAATCTTCAATTATATTTTTACCGTTAATTTTAAATTTTCAATCTTTAATTTCGAGCAGAAATAATATTTACTCTGCGGTTTTGAATTAGAATAATACTTCTCTATAGTTTTGAAAGAGATATTTTATTTCGAACATTATATCTCTGCAGTTTTGAAGGAGATATTTTATTTTGAACATTAACGAGAATCATACTTCTTTGCGGTTCTGGACCTTTTTTAACGAGAATAATCTCTACGGTTACACTTGGTGATGCAAACCATAATACTTCTATGCAGTTTTTGAACTCTCGGTGATGGGAATAGTCTATGGGGTTTTGAAATTTCAGTGACAAGAATAATCTTTACGGTTTTGAACTTTTTGACAAGAATACTCTCTGTGGTTTTGAATAATTTTTAGTTCTGGCTTCTTCCACCCACTGAGCACCTATGTGCGTGTTCGTGAATCAGTTCTAGCTTCTTCAACATGTTGAGCACCTCAACATGTGAAATCAAGTGAGTCGATTGTTACCATGGTTCAAGTTTAATTTAAAATATATTTATAATTTAGTAACATCTGAAAATTAAAGAGATTTAAATACAATTAATTTATTTATTTATTATTTTTTTTTTTTTAATTTTTAAAAGTTTAATAAGTAAAAGTTGATTTCAAAGATAATAATTAATATCATTATTATTAATTAAAAAAAATCTCTTCCATTTTTAAAGTCAACCCGAAATAACAATTGTTACTTATTTTCTCTTCTTTTCAATATGAGCACTCCACTTAATCCAAAAACTCAGCGAGTCAGGGGGAGCCTCCCCAAAGTCATCCTAGAGAGCCTTTACGGTTATATGGAATCATTAGAAAAAGGAAAGGAAAAAAAGATTCCAAATGCGAAATAGATTTAGAATCATTAGAAAAAAGGAGCGAAGAAAGAGACGTAAAACTCCAAATAGAGCTAGAGGCAATGCTTGATAAACAAAATTAGAATCTTCAAAGATACCATTCAAACTCAAATAGAGGATAGATTGTTAGGGTTCAAGAGTCAATTACAAACAATGGAGGATAGGATTCAAGAAATGGAAAAACAAAAACAATCAACCCAAGAAGGAGAGGTTCAAGAAAATTGCAACTTGATAGATAGGATTAAAGAGCTAGAAGAAAAACTAACCAACAATTTGACCCGCAGTAATCTAGAAAATAAATTGGATATCAAACCCATCAAATAGAAAATGAATAAATTAATCGAAATGAACCATGAGTGTAATAAAATATCCTTGAAACTCATATTTTTTGGTATAAAATAACAAGAGGAGGATACGCTAGCAATAGTAAAAGAAGAATTAGAAAATAAATCGCAATTTGAAACAACTCATCTCATATAAGAAAACATACTAGGAAAACTAATTGATCATAAATATAGGTTGATTTGTTTCAAAGTAAGTTGTAATGACCATAAATACAACATACTCACTAAATATCTGAGCTTAAAAGGGCTAGGAATATTTATAAATGAATATCTCATTCCTGAAGACCAAGCTGAATTGAGAAAGGAAGTTCCAAAGGTAAAAGAAGCCAGGAAAGAAGGAAAATAAGCAATAATTAGAAATTTAAAATCTATTTTTAGGGATAGAGACCAAAAGGATAATAATAAATAGGAATTTGTGACACTCGTGATCCTTTTTTGGAACTATCGTGGCTTTCCATGGTGCAAAGCTCCTATGATAAGTTGGATCCCGAGTGATACTGATATTATCTATCTAGTTCAAACTTGGGAGCATGAAGAGTCTAAGGTCCCTAACATAGACGTATTTTTCTTATGGTCGACATGGAACAAAAAGTCCCACCATAGAGGGATAAGAAGCATAGATTCATATGTTAGAAAGATCAGTTCTCCTGACATCAACTTCATAAGATTGACCCTCTCAATCAGTACATTTGGATAAAAATTTCAGACACCAATGATAAGAAGATGTATATAGAAATTTGCTATTTTTCACCTATTAATTCTAATTTTTACAAGAAAAAAAATCTAGATAGCAATTGTCCCTATAATAATTTAGAATAAGATATTTATAGTTTGAAAAATGAAGGTGATATCCTCTTTCTAGGAGACTTTAATGCTAGGACTGCAACTAACCAAGATACTATTTTAAGAAATGTTTCTAACCATAATCCTTTATGGATAGAGGATGAAGTTGTTTTATCTAATAACTACAAAAGAAGATCTGAAGACCCAATTGAGAATTTTTTTGGTATTGAGTTGGTCAATCTCTGCAACTCTCAAGACCTAATAATTTGCAATGGAGTCATGAAGTGGCCAATGTTGGACAATTGGTTATCATTGATGTCAACAAGAAGTGGTTTTCATTGATGTAAACATATGTGATGGGTGTATATGGAGAAGTATCCAAAGTGGTCCCCTTATGGTGTAGCTCTAAACATGACCCTCACAGGAAGACGCTTTGAAGAAGTCTACATAAAGTACCGAAGGTGTGGTCATGGGACCCATATTTGATGAAGGAAAAATGTCATGAAGGACAATATAAATGCAAGTAACTCACTCATGGATGGATATTCCTCATCATACCATTTTTCTATGATAGGTGGTACACCATGTGGTTCCTCACGGTTCAGGAGTTATGAGGTCATGAAGTTGGAAGCCCCAAAGATGGGTTACGAAGCCCCTAGTTGGTTACAAGAAAATTAATGAAAGGGTCAAGTGGTTTTAAAAAGAAACCCCTAAAGTAAGGAAAGAGGTTACTTAGAAAATGTATAAATACACCTCAAGGAATGTCTCATAAGTATATTCACACACATCTCTATTGACTATCTATTTTGTGAATAAATTTTGGTCTATTGGCAAACATAAGGTAGAGTATGAGGCATAAAGTGTGAGGGTGTGAAGGAAGGTCAAAGGTGAAAGTATTAGAGTTTCATAAAATGTGAGTAACCCTAGTTTCTGAGGTATTTGCAGGTTACAGGTTAGAAGGGAACGGATGTATGCAGGCTTCAGGGGAGAAAAACACAGATATCTACGGGCAGTATTGGAGGAAGTCACAGATCTGTGAAAATATTGTGAAAGGGTGTGAAGTGATGCTTGTACCATATTTTTAATGCCCAGGTTGGTTTACTCATCTGTCATCTGATACAACAAAGTGTCTATAGAATCATAGGTATGGTTTTATGTATATTTATCATGGATGATATGGCACATGCTTGAGGAATTTCTTGGAGACCCTTTTGGTTTATGGTTGCATATGGTTGAGGTCCATGTTTTGGTATCATTGATACATGCTTGAGACATATCCTTGGTATATTGTATATGATTGTTATGGTTCATTGTTAGAGGCACATCTTTATGATATTGGAATATATTTGAGGTTATCTTATAGTATATGGTATGATGCATGCTTGTGGTACATGGTTTGGATACTTGACGTTGATATGGTCTATATGAGTAGATCTGGTTGATATATCAGTGACATGGATGGTGACAGGTTACAGGTTGATGATCAGTTGCAGGTTGATGTGACAATGATAGGTTACATGTTGATAATCAGTTACAGGTTAATGTGACATTGACATGTTGATTATCAAAGATAGTGATAGTATCAGTGGTAGTAACAATTTTTTCTACACTTATATTTTAGGGAAATGGGATGGGGCAAGGAAATGGGGTTTTATCCTCCTTTCGGTTGGTCCTGGAGAACATAGGGAGTTGGAGCTTCCTCCAGGCTGGATCCTGAGAATCAGGGGGTTGTAGCCTCCTTCTGGTTGGAGCCAAAGAATTCAGGGAGTTGTAACTTCCTTTAGGTTGGATCCTGTAAATAGGGGGTCATAGCTTCCTTCCAGTTGTAGATGGGGGATTGGGAAGTTTGTGATTCCAATGAATGTATTATTTTTATATATAAGAAAAACATTCTGTGGTTTTCTTCCATTTGGGTTTCCATGTAAATTATGGTGTACTACGTGTATCTGGATTCCTATTATGATCTTCTTGATTTATACTGCTCATGATATATTGATGATATACTATTTATCATGTTAATGATTACATATTGTGGTTAAACGTGATAATAAAGTTCTCATACTGATTTACCTCCCCGCTATCTCAGTATTCCAAAAATTGGTATCAAAGAAGGTCCTTCAAGAAATAATTTAACCACTGGAAGGAGATCATGGAATACACTAAGATTGGAGAACCAAGATTTGATGGACATACCTATGCATTTTGGAATAAAAGGATGCAAACCATTTTACACACATAAGGATTTTATGTTTGGAAGTCAGTATTAGATAGATATGTAGGGTCAATCACTCCCCCAACTAACAAATATGGAAATAAACTCAACGAAAAAAACTCAAAGGCCAAAGGAGCCATTCTGATCAGTTTGGATGATTCAATATTGTCAAAGTTATGCATTACAAGACTACAAAGGATATTTGGGATAAAATTCAAAATATTTACAAAGGAGATACCAAAGTCAAGGGAGCTAAGCTTCAAACCCTTAAAGCTAAGCTTGAGCAACTGAAGATGAAGGAAGATGAAGAAATTGCAACCTACTTTCTACAAGTTGACGAAATAGTGAACACTATTAGAGTTCTGGGAGAAGAAGTTCATGAATCAATGGTCGTTCTAAAGGTTGTAATATATCTACCTATGAGATTTGATCCTAAGATATTAGCCCTGGAAGAAAGAAAATATCTTGACAGTTTGAGCATGGATGAGCTACATGGAATATTCACAACTTATGAAATGAGGATAGAAAAATAGAATCTAATCACGAAGGAAGCAACGTTTGAATCATCCAAGAAGACAAAGAAGCAAAACAAGAAAAATTCAAAACCATATTTCAACTACAGTGATGATTTAGAAGAAGATGAATAAGTGGAAAACTTTATAAGAAAGTTAAGAAGAGGAACCTAAAAGTACAAAGGTATGTTTCCATTGAAATGTTTTAATTGTGATGGCATTGGTCTTTTTTCTTCTAAATGTCTTTATTCTAAGAATAAAGGTAGCGATGAAGAAGAAGATCCTAAGAAGAAAAAGAAAAATCAAAAGGGAGACAAGAAAAGGAACAAAAATAAATTATTCAAGAGAATTTTCTACTCAAAGGAAGAAAACTCTTCATCAGACGAGTATGATGATAGTGACAATGATCCAGGAAGAGTACTCTTCATGGAAGTAGAAGAAAATTCCAAATATTCTGAAGAAGAAGGCGAAGTTGATCTCAAAGAATAATTAATTAGTGCCTTAGAAGAACTAGGGAAAGAAATAAAGAAAATCAAGTCACTCAAGGAAGAGTTAAAGAAGAAATAAGGATCTCAAAATTCCAACTTAGAAGAAATCGAGTAGATAATCACGAAGTTAAAAATCTAGGTAGAACAAGATAGAAGGATTGAAGAAACACTCAAAAATTAGTTAGAAGATAAGGAGAAGATGATTGGAAGATTGGAAGCAGAAATAGTCACCTTAAGAAAAGATCGTCATAAGAAAGATATGCAACAGAGCAACACCAAAATATTGGATGAGATCATCAACAGTCAAAGGTCGTACTATGACAGTTCTAGGATATGATACAACTAGATGCAGACCAAGAAAGGTTTGAGCTCCAAGACGACATAACATGAAGCAAAACAAAGAACCTATCAAAAAACAGTCAGAGGTACTCAAGAAGTAAAACAAAGAGGAACTGAACCACCTAAAAGATTTAGAACACAAAACCAACAATCAACGACATATGAAGAAGAAGAATGCTTCAAAAGAGAAAAAACATTCAAAACATCCCCTATATACAGGTATCAAACTATTTTTTTTGGTTTATGCTATTGTTGCAACAATTTTGGCCACAAAGATGAAAAATATAAAGCCTATACCAAGAACAAAAGAAACTATGAAGGCTATTCAAACAACATTTATCTCAGAAAGTCACATGAAGAACATAACATAAATCACAACATTTTTAGTTCACTAAGTAATGAAATAGAGTACTACAAGTGCAACAATTTTGTACACATGGCCAAAGATTGTAGACTGATTGTTTCTCCAAAGAAACCAAAGAAAAATATCAACAATTATAAACAAGAACAACAAAGGATATGGAGAAGAAAGTAGGATCAATTCAAAATTGAAGAATGTTCGCTTTCTCTACAAGCCCAATACAAGAAAAGTGGGTGGTATGTTGACAATGATTGTTTGAAGCATATGATAGGTGACAAGAACATGTTTATAACCTTGAAGAAGGAGCAAGATGGGCCAGTTTAATTTGGAAATGATAACTTAGCCAAAATAATAGCTAGAGGCACAATCAAGCTTGGAAGAAAAGATGCCAAGGTAGAAAATATTGTATTGGTTGAAGATATGAAGCACAATCTTTTAAGTGTCAGTCAAATGTGTGATCAAGGACACAAAATTTTATTTGAATCATAATAATGTGAGATAAGAAAAGAAGGATCAAGAAAATTGGTGGCTACAGCTAGAAGAACCCCAAACAACATATATGTTCTGAATGAGATTGGAAGGGAAAAATGTTTCTTAGGAAAGGAAAATGAAATTTGGATATGGAATAGAATGATGGGTCACACAAACTTTGATGACCTTGTCAAAATCAGTAGAAAGGAAGCAGTGAAAGAAATTACTAAGATCTCAAAGCCAACAAATACTCTATGTGATCATTGTCTATAAGGAAAACAAACTAGGATAAAATTCAAGTCAAAAGAGTACTCCACGAAAAAACCATTGGAGATTGTATAGACTGATCTATGTGGACCTATAAGAATGAAAGGATTAAATGGAGAACAATACTTTATGTTGTTGGTTGATGACTACACAAGAACGACTGTAATTTTCTTTCTCAGGAAGAAGTCAAAGGAATTCTAACACTTCAAGATATACAAAGCTATGGTTTCAATCAAGATGGATTTGAAAATTAGGTGCTTAATATTTGATTGAAACCATCTTGATTGAAACCAAGAAGTTTTGAAGAGGCCAACAAGGATGAACAATGGATCAAGGATATGGATGGAGAATTGGATCAAATAGAGAAGAATGAGACATGGGAACTGGTTCCAAGGCCGAAGAATAATAACGTGATTGGTACAATGTGGGTTTTTAGGAACAAACTAAATGAGGATGGACATGTAACCAAAAACAAAGCAAGGTTAGTATGCAAAGGATATTCTCATATTAAAGGTATAGATTTTGAAGAAACGTTTTCCCAAGTTGTCAGGATGGGAGAAATCATATTAATCTTAGCCTATGCATGTTCCAAAATAATCAAGGTGTATCAGATGGATGTAAATTCAGCCTTTATGAATGGAGAATTAGAAGAAGAAGTCTACATCAAACAACCTGAATGGTTTCTACTATCAGAAAAATAAGATTATGTATGTAGGTTGAAGAAAGCATTGTATGGACTCAAACGGGCCCCTAGAGCATGGTATTCAAGATTGGATAGATATCTATAGAAACAAGGATTTAGGAAAGGTAATGAAAACAACAATCTATACATAAAAGTGGATTGAGATAATATACTGATAATTGAATTTTATGTAGATGATATTATATTTGGGAGCGAGGATGACATGATGAGTCAAAGGTTTTCCAAAGACATGCTAAATGAGTTTGAAATGTCTTTGCTCGGTGATATGACTTTCTTTTTGGGATTATAGATATGTCAACATGATAAATGTATTTTCATCTCCCAAACCAAGTACATTAGAGAAATGATAATTTTTTTTGGAATGGAAGATTGCAAACTTGTAAGTACTATGCATACCAAATGCAAGTTGAGAAAGGATGACGAATCTAAGGAGGCAGATCAAAGACTTTACAGATGAATGATTGGTGGCTTACTCTATGTGACAACATCAAGACCGGACGTGATGAAATTAGTTGGATAGGTTGTGATATTTCAAACAACACCGAAAGAAACACATGTTATGGAAGTAAAGAGAATATTCAGATATCTCAAAGCAACATAATATTTTGTATTATGGTATCCAAAACATAATGAACTATCTTTGGTCGCCTACACAAATGTAGATTGGGCAAGTAACATTGAAGATAGGAGAAGTACAAGTGGAGAATATTTCTACTTAGGTGAGTGTCTGGTATCATGTATGAGAAAGAAACAATCATCAATATCTTTGTCCACAACAAAAGAAAAATATATTGCAGTGGCAACATGTTGCACTCAGGTTCTCTGGATGAAGTAGACCTTGCAAGATATACAAGTGGAATATGGTGATCCTATTCCGATACTCTTTGATAACACCAGTGATATCAATATCTCTAAGAATATAGTAATGCATTCCAAGATGAAGCACATTCTGATCGAGTTTCACTTTCTATGGGAACAGGTTACAGAGAAGAACATCAAACTAGAGTACATTGGGACAAAAGAGAAGATTGCATATATCTTCACTAAACCTCTTTCGAGGGAGAGATTTGAGTATCTTCGAAATAAACTTGTATTAGCTTCTTCCCCACGGTGATCCTCACATCATCAGACACAGTAAGACAGGGGGAGAGAAGAAAAATACTAGAAGAATCCAAGTAAATAATCTTTTGAATGTTGTTCATATACATCATAGATTTACACAAGGAAGCACCATGAAGAGAAAACAAAGGCTTGTAGATAGGGGGAGCATCCCCAAGGAGAATTACCCTTTTCCATTGATTTCAAAGGGGGAAAGAAAGATAAAATGCATGGAAACATAGATAAATAAAATATGCATGGATACAAGGGGATAGATGGTCACAGGAGGAGCGATGGTCACAGAGGGAGCATGAGCAGGAGCATGAGTCTTACCATACCATCCATGTTTCCATAAATGCCAAAGGGGGAGATTGTTGGACAAATGGTTTTCATTGATGTCAACACTCAGTGGTTGTCATTGATGTCAACATATGTGATGGGTGTATTTGGAGAAGTCTCCAAAGTGATCTCATTATGGTGTATCTCTAAGCATGGCCTTCATGGGAAGATGCTTTGAAGAAGTCTAAATAAAGCCCCGAAGGTGTGGTAATGGGACCCATAGTTGATCAAGGAAAAAGGTCATGAAGGAAAGTGTATATGCATGTAACTCACTCATGGATGGATAGTCCTCTTCATACCATTTTTGGTGATAGGTGTTACACTACGCGGTTCTTCATGGTTGAGGAGTTATGAGGTCATGAAGTTGGAAGCCCCAAATATGGGTTACAAAGCCCCTAGTTGGTTACAAGACAATTAATGTAAGGGTTAAGTGGTTGTAACAAGAAACCCCTAAAGTAAGGAAATAGGTTACTTAGAAAAAGTTTAAATACACCTCAAGGAGTCTCACATAAGTATATTCACACACATCTCTATTGATATATCTCTTGTGAAGAACTTTTGGTCTATTGGAGAATCTAGGGTTGAATATGAGGTAGCAAGTCTAAGGGTGTGAAGGAAATTCGAAGGTGAAAGTCTCAGAGTTGCAAAAAATGTGAGTAACCCTACTTTAAGAGGTATTCATGGGTTACAATTTAGAAGGGTGTGAATGTACATGGGCTATAGAGGAGAAAATCTTAGATATCTATGGGCGGTAGTGGAGGAAGTCACAGATCTATGAAAATCTTAAGAAAGAGTGTGAAGTGATGCTTGTACCAGATTGTTAACGCCCAGGTTGGTTTACTCATCTTTCATATGATACAACAGAGTCTCTACAGGATCAAAGGTATGGTTTTATGTGTATTTATCATGGATGATATGGCACATGCTTCAGGCATGTCTTGGAGGCCCTTTTGGTTTATGGTTGCATATGGTTGAGGTCCATGTTTTGGTATCATTGATACATGCTTGAGACATATCCTTGGTATATTGTATATGGTTGTTATGGTTCATTGTTAGAGGCACATATTTGTGATATTGACATATATTTGAGGTTTATTTTATGGTATATGGTATGATGCATGCTTGAGGTACATTGTGGTACATGGTTTGGATACTTGATGTTGATATGCTCTATATGAGAAGGTCTAGTTTATATATCAGTAATAGGGACAATGATAGGTTACAAGTTGATGTGATAGTGATAGGTTATAGTTTGATGTGACAGTTGTTGTTCCAGAGTCCGTACTTAAGGCTTAGAAGTACAGTGTCTAGGCATCCAAAAGTGAGTAAGGGGTAGAGAAGGACGAAATGTCGACCTTCGACAAGGGAAGATAGGGCTGATTTCTAGGTTGTTGTATAGCTTACAACTGCTCTTGGATGTTTATGTCCCTTTCAATAGTTGCCCACGAACGTTCAAGTTCTACTCGAGTAGTGGTTGTTTTAATAATAGTATAAAAAATATTCAAGGCAATATGGGTTTGATCTGATAGTCCGGGTTCAATATTAGGTTGTCTTGTCACAAGGATAGTCATAGAGGAACAAAATGATAAGAAAATCTCAAAACTTTTTAGATGTTGTCTCGATTTAGGTCGTATAAAGGAGAGTTTATAGCTCCGGTAGTGAAAATAGGGTGCAAACCAAAGGCCCTTTCCCGTAACTAAGTTATATTTTAATAAATGTGTATGAGGTGTAAGAAAACATTAAGTTGTCTATCATGTAAGGCTCCTATCAAGGGAGAATCTCACTTGTAAACAAAGGAAGAAGAAGATAAAGAAATAACCTGATGAAGCATAATATATATATAGAAATCTAAAGTGTTCACTGGTCTTATACTTGTTGATAGCCGGTACAAAGGAAAAACGGTAAACAATATAGAAAACTAAAATTAATTCACTATAGTAGAGGTTGTACTAAGTTATAGCGAAACATTCATCAGATACATATATGAAATGAAATTAAATATGAAATACAAGGAAACAAACTCATAAGATAGTCGTGATGGAATTGAGAATCTTCATATTTGCTTTGTATTAACTCTCAAGGGAGAAAATCTCTATTACAATCGACCCAAAAAGGTCCATCCTTTGTTCCTTCCTTCTATTGTATATTTATATAGATTTACATATGATGGAATCTCAATCATTCCAGGATTTTCAGTTACAAAAAGAAGGAGATCAATCGTTTTATTTCTTTATCTTTGTCTTTATTTGGTACTAGAAGCCTGCCCCTTTGCATGCTCGGTACAAGTGACACATTTTTCCACCAGCTGAGATATCAACTTAGAAGGTTCCGCTTGACAATTGGCCTAAAAAATATGACAATCTATGACTAATTGTGATAACCTTTCTTCCATCTGTCGGTCTAGGGTGTCGATAGTGCAAATCACACACTTGGTTTAATAATCCATTTATCTATTTGAACTATGTCTGCCAGAGTTATTTAAGAGACTTTAGACGAATCTCTTTCTTCTTTCTCATTTATATCAAGCGAGAGTTTCTCCATATTCATTTGGCTCAGTGTCTCAGCATTGCTCTTGCTATCAGTGCCTAATAGATTTCCATCTATAGAACCGAAAGCCTCTTCACAGGATTTCCTTACCTTATTGGCTTGCAATTTGCCTTCTGATATGTTGCATTCCCATTCTTTCAACAAAATATTACCTCAAGTCTGTTCTGAAATGGAAAACTCGGAACTATTTTCCGATTCCCTGTTTGTTGTAGCTATTACAACTTCTTGAAATGCGACCCGAGCTACTCCAGCTTATCTCTCTCTGATAGATAAGTTTTCCAATACTTGATCAATAAGCAGGCATTTGTCCCAAATCGTCTCTACCTTGGCAAGTAAACTTCGCTAGGCTGCCCACGTACCAGTATAGCCGACTGGTAAGTGGGTAGAGACGATTCGGGACAACTGCCTGCTTATTGATCAAGTATCGGACAACCAGGAAATTGAGCTGCTCAAAGCTAAGCTCGAACAAGAAGAGTTGGTAGCTCAGACCAATCAAATACAGGTAGGCCAACAAAGAGTCTTGATAGGGAAGATACAAGTTAGATTAGAGTTCGTCGAAAGCTAAGTTATAAATATCGAGATATTCCAGTCCCAGTACCAGTAAACCCTGAGATATGACCCTGATATATGAAAACTCTGCTTCCACGTACCAGTCGGCTATACTGCTCAGATTTACCGTGATACTGTCTGAGATCCTGGGTGGCGGGTGGCCGAAGATAGTGACATGCAGTGGTACCATTACCCAGCTAAAGATTTCATACACAAAATATGAAGCTTTGTTTTCCCATAGTTTTGAATGGTAGACGTGGATGGGATTAGCCTCTGATGGAGTCCAGCTCCAACTCATTAAGGGAAAAGGCGTCAGAAAACACACGACGTCCATGATATACATGGACATAAAGAATGAAGCGATCTTTCCGCTCTCCTTCTGCGTTCGTTACTCTATAACTTGATTGGTCAAACTATCAGACAATAGTTTATCCCAGTTGAAGGAACAACCTTCGGCAACTGTATGGATTAGAGGCACCCACTGAAGGAAAAAATGTGTGGTGTCCTCTCTCCCATATAATATGCAGGTCATCATAGCTACATATTTGAACTATGGTTCCAGAGAATATATTGAATATACACCATTACTGTCTGCCCTGAACTTCGCAGGGTGTGAAATCCAATCTTTGATTAAACCGGACATACTCTTGTCATATTGCACACATTCCTTCTGTTTAAAATTTTCCAGGAATTCGACATTGTATGTAAAGTCTGACACGGTTGGCAACTTGTACATAGCCTACAATTGTTCGGGTCTGAAAGTCCCAATGGTGACTCTCTTCTCGTTGACGATGGTTCTGGTTGGTATATCTACATGGTCTAATGCCCACCGGACCATATTGTAGTAAGGGAGAAGACGTGGCCTAGCCACTACTTTATGCATTTCATCCTAGATGACGGTCTTATATTTGGTGATCAGGTTGTCTTTTTCATTGTCACTAGAATCATTCAAACCATCTACCAATTCGGACTGTAGAACCTCAAAAATATATGACCAGGTCCTGATAGAGTCGACACTTCGAGGTGAAGTATTAGAAGCTTTGTCTGAACCTTGTCCTGAAACCTCAACAGTGGCTTTAGATGTTTTTCGCGGGGCCATGGCGGGGGATTCTACTTTATCTCTCCTGCGATAAAAATATGTATACATACATAAATTAGTTCGTTCGAGAAAAGTTTGCTCTACGTAGAATAGAAATGAAATTTGTGACAACAAATAAAGGATCCATGTCTTCGACCATTTAAAACTAGGTCGTCCTTAGGAACAGAACGGTCAAATCATTCTTAAATATAAATTTAGCAATAAAAACCAAATCCTTACTTGTCGATTCGCCTCATTTCCAATTAATGTCATAGATTTTGACAGTTCGTAATGCAAGTTGGCGCAAGGAAAGTTCAAAATTGCCTTGTAGACTATGCATATTAATTTTCGTATTAAAACACTGGAAATGATGGCTTAGCGTAATTAATCAGGCCTTTTTAAATGTTAATTAATCTTTCGACATTCTCATCGGGAGTTTTCACTTAAACCCTTTAAACCTCTAAAACCCAAGATTGCGATAATTAGCTTTGGTTAATAAAAAACGTAACCAGGATTAAGTGTTTAATTAATTATGTTTTTATTTATATCGCAACTTTACGAATTTGGGCTTCAAATGTATATCTTTTGAGGGAAAACATGCTGAGTTGCGAATTCCCGACAGAGCTTAACCTCGGCTAAGCTTTTTACCTTTAACATTAACCTGGGTTACTAAAACAAGAATCTCGTGGTTTCGGCTATCGGGGTTATGACGGTAAAAATTTTGGAGCTAGAAAACGCCGAGACACGAAATCCCGATGATGCTTAACTGTGGTTTAGAGTATCTTTACTCTCGGTACTGATCTGGGTAAACTTTTTTAAAACTATTTCGTTGTTTCGCCCCTCGGGACTTGTAAACTATGTGATCTATAACTTTCGACATGCGACATCCCAAGGTAAAAAAGGAGAGACTCATTTAAACGATTAAAAAAAAAAAATCTTGCCTTAAGAGTATGATAACCATCGCTGCTTGCGTGATGAGACTTTTGAGATTTTGGGGAAAATAAAGGAAAATACGAAAACCAACTTTCGATTTCAAGCATTAAGATATAAAATTTAAAAAAGGCTAAAAAACAAAGGCGGCTCCAACAACAATGATATGTTACAGGTTGATGATCAATTACATGTTAATGTGACAATGACATGGTGATTATCAGAGGCAATGACAATATCAGTGGTAGTGACAATTTGGTCTATATTTATATTTTAGCGTAGTAGGACGGGGCAAGAAAAGGGGTTTGTATCCTCCTTCCGGTTGGTGCCGGAGAACAAAGAGAGTTGGAGCTTTCTTCAGGTTGGAGCCTGAGAATTAGGGGGTTGTAGCCTCCTTCTGGTTGGAGCCAAATAATTCAGGGAGTTGTAGCTTCCTTTAGGTTGGATCCTGCAAATAGGGGGTCATATCCTACTTCTAGTTGTATCTGAATAATTGGGAAGTTGGTCTTTCCAATGAATGTATTCTTTTGATATATACTAAAATCATTCTGTGGTTTTCTCCCATTTGGAATTCCACGTAAATTATGGTGTAGTGTCCTTTTGCGGATGTCTATTATGCTCTATTGATTTATACTGCTAGTGATATATTAATGATATACTACTGATGATGTTAATGATTATATATTGTGGTTAAACATGATAATAAAGTGCTCATATTGATTCACCCCCACTCTTAATATTCGAACAACCAAACTCAAATAAAATGACTTGTATTCATGGGATAAGTAGTAGTGTTGTAGATTATGTGATATATGATATTCTCATTTCCAACCAAATAGTAACTTTTGACCTTTTAAATGACCATGAGCCCAACTCTGATCATAGTCCTTTACCCCTAACTCTAAACTTTTCCATGCAAAGGAGTGCCATTGAAGATAATTATGATAATAAAAGGAAATTGTGCTTTGATAAACGTAAAGTTGACCTTTTCTTAAAGGATTTAAATAGTGAATTACATATCCTAACTTATAAGGACATCTTTGAAGACCTATATCATAATTTTACAACTACCCTTTCCACTTCTATTAACAAGTTATCTTTCGAGGTGTCCTGTGAAAAGAATAATAAAATGACCAACCCTTGCTATGATAAAGAATGTAAAATTGCTAGAAAAACCATTAGGGATGCTTCTAATGAGTTCTTAAAACTCAATAAGATCAATATGAACAAATCCCTAATTAAAAGGAAAAAAAGGTATCAATAAAAGGAAAGAACATCTTTCACAACTATCTAAGTTGGATCCTAAGAAGTTTTGGAGGAAAATTCTAATCTGCAATATTAAAGAAAATAATATGATTTCCTTAAGGTACTAGAATTCCTACCTTAAAAGTATTTATGAGTTCCTTAATTCCATGGACACCATTCTTATTGTCCCTATAGAGGATGAATTTTTTCCTTTGAGTGACATAGAGTTCGGGGTTAAGAGGCTTACAAATGGGAAAGCTAAGGACATTGAAGGATACCAAGATAAAATTTTTAAAATTAGAGGGCCTATCATTATCCCTCATATACACAAACTCTTCAATTTAGTTGTCAAATAGAGCTTCCCTAAACCCTTGATGGAAAGCCTCATTATTCCTATTTTTAAAAATGGGGATAGAAACATTCCCTCCGAGTATAAGACCATCGTTATTAGCCCAATTTTAGCCAAGCTTTATGGAATTATTTTGGAAAATAAGATTATCCTTTGCCTAGAAAGTCATAGTAAAAGAGCTAAAGGCTAGGTCGTTTTTAGGAGATATCATTCAACTATGGACCATCTTGTTACCATTAGGATCATTGCAAAGGAGATTCACAATACTAAAACTGATCTTTTTTGTTGTTTTGTTGACTTTAGAAAAGCTTTTTACATGGTTCCCAGGAAAAAACCTTTGGAATAGGTTGGAAGAGATAAAAGTGCCTTTCGAGTTCATGGTTGTTGCAATAAGTTTGTATGAGAACGTTGCTTCCAATTTTAAGAACACTGAGGGCTGGTCGAAAGAGATTAATTGCAATATTGGAGTAAAGCAAGGCTGTCCCTTGTACCCTACCCTTTTTGGCATATACATTGACAAGTTAGAAGATTGCTTGGAAGAAGCAAGTTGTGTCATCCCTACTCTAACTGGTATAGTCATCAATTTTCTTCATTATGTCAATTATATTGTTCTTATGGCGAGGAGTCCCCACGATCTCGAAAACCAACTAAGAATCCTCAAGGTTTTTTTCTCCAATATGGGTATGACTGTTAAAATTGACAAGACTAAGGTCATGATAATTAAATTCAATAAGATCACTTATGATACCTTCGTATATGACAACAACAACTTGGAGGAAGTGACTTCATACAAATATCTTGGAATCGATATTCACCACAAGCTCAACTATAATTATAGCATTGAGAAAAAGGATTATTGGGGGATGGAAAGATTATTATGGGCTTGAAAACAATTGTAAATTAATTAATCTTTGGATATGGGATAAGAAAAAACTTCTCTTTCAGACTCTTGTTACGCCTATTATTCTTTATGAATGTGAAGTATGGGGATGTAGTATATCTCATGAATCTTGGAGAAAGATAGAGAAAATACAAAATAATTTTATAACCTATAATCTCAAAATTAAAGGAAATACACCCTATCCCATCCTCCTCTTAGAGGCAAGCATTTCCCCCATTGCGAGCATTGCTATGTCTAGATACCTAATGTATAAGAACAAGTTAAACAACATGGAAGACAAGAGGCTTCCTAAAATTGCTTCAAAGTCCAGTCATAATCACCATCGACTCAAGCGAGGATGACATAAAGATGCCTAGTCTTGGCTAAGCTATTGGGGAATCATGGAAAACACCATCTTGCCGAATAAGGATACTATTAAAAATATTATCAAATCAAAATTTAAGGAGAAAATGTGGTGTGATAAAGATTTAGAGGAAAAAGTTAAAATAAGGTATTATAAGGATGTAATCAACCCTAATCTAGAAGATCAAAATTATCTCTCTATTTTGACAAGTGTAAGGAAAAAAATAAGCATTGCTAAGATAAGAACAAATTCTCACGAGCTCCATAGTGAAACTGGGTGTTGGTTGATTCCTAAAACGTCATGGGATGAAATAGTGTGTTACCTTTGTGACACTAAAAAGGTTGAAGATGAAAAGCGCTTTTTCTTAGATTGTCCAGCCTA
The DNA here is from genome assembly GCA_009831015.1 of Picea engelmannii. NCBI lineage: Eukaryota > Viridiplantae > Streptophyta > Pinopsida > Pinales > Pinaceae > Picea > Picea engelmannii. The sequence goes on along the minus strand of ML788339.1, from coordinate 224,614 downwards.
TACTCATATTAGATCTCAATTTCAAATATTTGTCACACTACCAACCTTCCTAACCTCTTAACTCAACAAAACTATGCTGATCTTGGAAAGTTTCTCTTAATGCTTTTCGAGCACATAAACAAAATTCTAAAGAATTGCAAGTAATCCCTTACCCTCTTAAGATCTGATAGACCAATTCAGTCTTAATAAACGTTAATCATTTTCATCTTCATAACATTTAATTATTAATTCTAATGATTACTTATTAAATCTTAATATATTATTTAATACTTAATTTTAATTTTAATTATTTTACATTGATAATTAATCATCCACTCATCTTGGCATTTAACCCTTTCAACTTAACTAATATAAATTATATTTCCTAACTTAAACCGTTAGCGCTTGACCATAAGATTTCGACATCTCTTTCTCATAACGAGATTTAAAAGATTTGGTTAAAAAACGAAGTACAAATGGCGAGAGAGTAGGGAAGCCTTTGATCAACATAAGTTATTAATATTTTTTCTAATCAAGGGAGACGGGGGAGGTGATGGGAGTAAAGAGGTTTGTTTTTAGTTTATTTATTTTTATATTTTCTTTGTTTTATTAATTATAATTGGTTTATTTTTTAATTACAATTGTTTTTTTAATACGTTTTGTTATTTATTTATTTTTATAATAATAATTGGTTTTTTTAATATGTGTGCTTTTTTTTTTAAGTTTTTATTTGTTTGTATTTTGGGGTTTTCTCATTTTTTAAATTTGTTTGTTAATCGACATCTTGGTATTGTTTTAAAAGTTCTTAAGATAACAAATTTCCCTTATTTTTGTTTTAATATTTTTATTTTTTCCATTTTAAAAAATTATGTTTTTATTTTTATTTTTTTTATATATTTTAAATATTTATTTATTTGTGAGTTAGTGTGAAATTGGGTAGAGAGGGTGGGACAAAGAAGATAGTGGTAGGAGAGTGAGCAAAGCTTAGTGAGTGTCATTGTATTGATGACTTCATCTCCATCGTAAAAATAAAGGGTGGATGACATGTTGGGGGTGGAGGGGGATGGTTATTTTCTAGTTAGCTAGAGCTCAATGAGGTATTTTTATAGAAATTTAACAACTCCATAATCACCATACAAATAAAGGATGGTTGTTGTGGTGAGGAGAAGAGGGATGAATAATCATTTTATATGAGTCATTTCTCCGAGACAAAGAGTTAGACACCAATTTTTATTTTGATGCAAGGATATATTTTGAAATGTTTCAAAGAATTCTTTTATTAAATGAAATTTTGGTTTCATATTATAATACTTATATCTCTTAGTTGTTATAATGTTATCTCATAAATTGTAATACAAAAGAATCTCTGAAGACCTAAATGACCATGAACCCGACTCTCATCATAAACCTTTAACCCTAACTCTAAACTTTGCCATGCACAAGAGCACCATTGAAGAGAATTTTGATAATCAAAGGAAATTGTGCTTTGACAAAAGTAAAGTTGACCTTTTCTTAAAGGATTTAAATAGTAAAGTAAATCTCCTAACTTATAAGGATAACATTGAAGAACTCTATTATAATTTTACAACTACCCTTTCCACTTCTATTTAAAAGTTCTATTTCGAGGTGTCCTATAAAAAGAATAATAGAACGCCCAAACCTTGGTATGATAAAGAATGTAAAATTGCTAGGAAATCCATTAGGGATTGTAATACCCCAAGGACATGCCCCAGTTATATTATGTATTGTAATCATGTTTATAGGTTGGTATGCCAAGTGTATATAAGCTGGTGGGATTATGTGTTATTTAGGCCATAGAGCTTAGGTATTAAAGGCCAGGAGCCTAATTTTTGTATATGTAATTATGCATATGCCAACCGACCACAAAGAAAGAGTGATGGGGGACTAAGCTTCCACAAGGCTAGGTAAGGGAGAGGGGGCTGAAAGGTTGGAAGAGGGGCTAAGCTTGAGGGCTTAAGTCCTTGAATAATAATTTATTATTATTCCAAACTGGTGTGAAAGGTATATTTCTATTCTAAGTTCCTGGAAAAGGAAACACATACTTGATGGAGTGCATGCAGCTTCATGGGTGACATGTGTCGACCCAAACACATGCAATTTAACCCAAGAATTGAGTCGTGATGGGGGTTCATCTCCATTTTGGCGTCCGTTGTCTAAACCATGTTGATTTTGTGTCTGATCTCTGCATACCTCACGCAACTCTGAAACCCGAAACAGTGAGGCCAACCTGGGATGTTTTCCTGAGAAGCCGAGGCATCCTCTGTCTAAACCATTTGAGTTTGTGTTCGATCTCTGTGTTGATTCCTTTCCACGCACCCTAAAAACCAGTGGCAAACCTGTGGACTGAGCCATGTCTCCTGTGTATCCTGTGAACCCAGTTTATCCGCACTACAAATCTGAGTTCGTGCTTAACCGTTTGGGTTGCTGTCTTCTGTGAAACCTGAGCATACCGTAATTTTTTATGCCATGTGTGTTATAATTGTGGGTTGTTGTGGCCACACAGTCGCTTGGATGAGTGTGAAATGTTTCCATCATTTGTTCCTTGCTGAGTCTTACTGTTGTCCTCCTTGTGATAGAACGGAGCTAAAGAAGCAGGTTGCCAGGCTTGTGTGCAACACTCTCTCCAAGTGAGAGAGGTGGTTGTGGTTGAAGAAGTAGGTTGTCAGGCCTATGAGGGACTCTCTCTAGGTGAGAGAGAGCGTAGAGGAAGTAAGAAATCCTGGAAGGGGTCCTGTAGCTGCCACAAATCTTGGATAATTTCGATTCGTCCTGTTGCTGAATCCCAAGGCAAGGGAGGTTTAGCAGTCGAAGGACTGTCCAGTGTGGCAGTGAAGGTGTATACTCCTGGGGTGGGACAGGCATGTGGGGAATGAGAGTCTGTGAGAAGTGGGCATAAGTGGCTCTTGGGAGAGAATCCATCCTCATAAACTGTGTGTCTTCCTGTTGACCTTGCCTAGCCTAGGATTCCCTTGCCCAGTGGAGCTTAGTCCCAGCTCGGGGGTGACCTACTGTTGAGAGTGATGAGCAACACGGTCTAAGGATGGGAGGTTCGTGGAAGGTCTTCATGCAGTTGGTATTGTTATTCCAGTTAAAATATAAGTATTAATTCTGTACTTAATTTATATGTGATGCATGTCTGTGTCTTTGAAATGTATCATGTATTTCGTTGCAATTATGAATTATTGTTAATTCCATTATTTCTGTATGTTAGTAGTAATCCTGTGATTACTCCATATTGTTTGGTTAATTTTCATTAAATATTCATGTTATATATATATATATATATGTATGTATGTATGAGATTGTTCCACATAGTAGCTTTGCCTGACAGTGGAGTTGATGGCCGGGGATGTTACAAATTGGTATCAAGGACAAGGTTTCAATGCTGAGCCTGAATGAGCCATGTCAGTGGAAGTTGAAGCAAGAGTTCAGAAGGAGCTATTGTCGAAATGGAAAAAACTCAAGTTTCGACCCAAGGTTTCAAGTAGAAATTGTGTTAATAGGAACCAATTTCGACCCTTAGAATGTTTCTGAGTGCCAATGAGTTACTTGGCCATGTTACAAAGCTCAGGAGGAGTAGCGGTAGAATAAAACCACATCCGACGTGGTATTTGACCAGAGAGAGAGAGAGAGAGCTCAACACTTGGGGTGTGGGAGCTGTAGGATCTATTCGAAAGGGAAGGAAAAACCTTTACGACCGTAAGATCTGGAGAAAGTGTAGAAGGGTTAACCTGAGAAGCCCTTCGGACTTCGCGACGTCAAAGAATATTGAAGAAAAGGTATGATAAAGGCCGAAAACCAAAGTGTCGAAGTCCCGAAGGAGATCTACACCGTAGATCGTAGGAAAAGAGATTGATCGTTGGATCAAGCAAAGGAGCAGATCATGATTTAGGATTTCGGAAGAATGAAAGTATGTTGAGGGGAGAACTTCCGAAGTCTGAAGTTTTGAAGCGAGAGTAGGCGTGGTGGGGCCGAATGACATCGCCAGAGGTGACGTGGACCTTCCTAGACATGCCACGTGCCACCACCTGAGTTGGTGACATCTGTACCATGTGGACCTGGGGTTCGGAATTTCAGAATTCAAATGATAGAAAGGAAGAAAGTATGAGAACTTTCGAAGTCCTAAAGCTCATAACTTCCGAAGTCCCGAAGTCCCGGAACTCAGACGCTTGAATTTCCATAGTGTGTGTCAGCCGTTGGAAGTTGGGTAGACGTGGAATGTTGATCCACTCTACTTCACGATTTCGGTAACTCAGAACTCCGAGAGATCGTTGTTTTGTTCTTTGAAAATATTTTGAAGCCGAAGGTCGAAGGCCCGAGTAAGCGCTTATTGATCTAGTGCTTGGTCATGACCCATGGTTGTGTGGGTTGGGGACTAATAGAAAGGGGCTAGTGCTCAAAAACTTAGCAGAACAGAGCTCGGAAAGAAGAAATCTGCAAGGATTCTTGATTGAACGAGAATCATAGAGAATGAAAACTGAACGTTTGCTTGAATTAGATTTGTTTATGAATGCTTTGGGATTTGTTAAGGAATGATGACCTGAAAAATTCCAGTTGTATGCACATTGTGTTTACAGAAGTTTAATGAGTGCCAGAACCGATTAGAGTTGCCACTAGGTGCAAATAAATGGAAGAGTCACAGAATGCTTCCAGTTCAGAGAATGAAATAAAATGGATGGATGCTCATTTGGGATTTGAAGGGTCGAAATCCAATGGGCACGGAGAAGAGATAGATAAGGAAGGGCATATGATGAAAATCATTGAAAGAATGCAGAAAGATTCCCAAACTCACCGAGCAAATAGAAAAAATCTCATGAAAGCTAAGAAACAATAGGGAGAATTACACTTAAAGTTGATGAAGAGTCCAGAGAAAATATAAAAGAAGTTGGACAAGGAGAGAGACTCGAGAAAAACAGGGAGTCACTAGACTTCTGAGGGAAGAAGATCAAGGAGTGTTGGTAGCCACCATCATCACTCCCAAAGTCACTCCAAGAGGAGGACACACAATAGTTCAAGCCCATATCCTACCAGAAATCACAAGAGATCTGAAGTGGATGAAATGAAGGGAGAAATGAACAAGATTAATCCTCCTACGTTTGATGGAGAACATAAGAAGGAGGAAGATGCATAAACATGGTTTCTTGGCATGAGGAAATATTTCCATCTGCAAAATTGTTCCTCTCATGCAGAAGGAAGAATTGTGATGTATCAACTGAAAGGAAAATCATCCATGTGGTGGGATTAGCTTGTGCAGGTGCAACACATTAGAGAGAAAGATATCACTTGGAAATAATTCAAGAGATATTTCGAGAAGAAATACTTGACTAAAAGATATTATGACAGACAGATGAAAGAGTTCTTTGAACTCAAGCTCGATAGCATGACCATTGATGAGTATGAACGAAGTTTTTTAGAATTACTAAAGTATGTTCCGTTCATCAAGGATGAGACTGTCAAGATTCAAAGGTGTCTAAGTGGACTGCCACCTTCCATTGGGGACAAGATTCAAGATCATGACCCTAAGACTATGGAAGAAACTATAAGAAGAGAGAAACACATATATGAGCAACACAGAGAGAAGCCTACTTTCCGGAATGCTTGGGAAGATAAGAAGAAATTCAAGATGGATCAGAGGAAGAAGGGAACTAAGCCACCCTTTTTTCAGAAACAATCCTCAAGGAAAACCATCTTTTAGAGAGCCCAGGAAGGCTGAAGTGGGTGGGAAAATTCCAAGACCGCCACCTATGGAATGTTGGGGTTGTAAAGGAAACCATAGGTAAAGATATTTCCCCCACATAAACGACAAAGTGAGAGCTGTCCACAATGTTCAACATGTTGAAAAAATGGAGGACATGGGCAGTAGAATACTCAAGATCTACGCAGCCCTAGACAACAAGCAAGAAGAATATCAATCACACACGATTGAAGTGGAAGGTATGATTAGAAACCAACCATTTACTATTTTAATTGATTAAGGGGCTATTCATAGTTATATAGATCCTAGAGTGGTGGAAAGTTTGCAATTGTCAAGAAGAAAACATGAAAAGTCTTGGTTAGTGCAACTGGATACAGGAACCAAGAGGAAAGTCACTGAGTTAGTTAAGTCCTATCCTGTGGACATGAATGGACTGAGCACAAAGGATGAATTGAACATTCTGCCTTTAGGTACTTATGACTGTCTAATTGGGATGGATTGGTTGGACCAACACCATTCCATCTTAGACTATCGTAATAAAGAATTCACTTTCCTAGATGAGAAAGGAAATCAGAAAACAATCCAAGGAATTCCTAGAGCTTTTGCTGTGAGAGAAATCTCAACAATGTAACTGAAGAAGTGCTTCAGGAAAGGATTTCAAATATTTGCAGCCCACTTGGAGGAATAACCTGAGAATAAGGTGTCAAATATCGAATACCATGTAGTACTAAAGGAGTTTGAGGATATATTTTAGGAGGTACCCAAACTACCTCCGAAAAGAGATATTGACTTCTCTGTAAACTTGATTCCTGGAGCAGCTCCAGAGTCGAAAGCTCCTTATGGAATGAGTACACCAGAGCTAAAAGAACTGCAATTGCAACTTGAAGAGATTCTGAAGAAGGGGTATATATGCCCAAGTTTGTCACCTTGGGGTGCCCCGGTCCTATTCACGAAGAAGAAGGATGGGACATTGAGATTATGTATTGATTTTAGACAATTGAACAAAGTGACTGTAAAGAACACATATCCTATGCCGAGGATTGATGATATCTTCGATCAATTGAAGGAAGCGAAGATATTTTCGAAGATAGATCTTAGGTCGGGATATCACCAGGTAAGGATAAAGGATGAAGACATCAGCAATATCACCTTTAGAACAAGTTATGGTCATTACGAGTTCATAGTGGTACCGTTTGGGTTGTCGAATGCACCCGTTGTTTTTATGTGCTTGATGAATGGTGTATTCAAGGACGATCTAGAAACGTTTGTCATAGTTTTCCTGGATGACATTCTGGTGTATTCCAAGTCGAAGGAAGAGAATGAACAACATATGAGGATGTTGTTGCAGGTGCTAAGAGAGCACCAACTGTATGCCAAGTTGAGAAAGTGCTCATTTTATCAGGAGCGGATCCATTAATTGGGGCATATTATTTCGAAGGATGGGATAGCTGTAGATCTTGAAAATATTGAGGCCATCAAAGAATGGTCAGTGCCAAAGAATGTGATAGAATTCAGATCCTTTATGGTTCTAGATGGTTATTACATAAGGTTTATCGCAGGGTTCTCTAGGATATCTCACCCTATCACTTCCTTGCAAAGGAAGGAGAAGAAATTTCAGTGGACAGAGGAATGTGAGAAAAACTTCCAACAATTGAAGCAACCATTAACTAGTGCTCCAATCCTGGGGATTGCATATCTAAATGAAGAATTTGTAGTGTGCACAGATGCATGAAAAGAAGGACTGGGAGGAGTCCTCAATCAGAATGGATTCATAATTTTTTATGAATACAGAAAGTTGAAAGAGCACAAAAGGAACTATGCAACTCATGATTTGGGGTTGGCAGCAATAGTACACGCTCTAAAGGAATGGAGGCATTACCTCATGGGAAGGAGGTTCAAACTGAGGAATGACCATAATGGTTTGAAGTGTTTGTTTGATCAACCAACCTTGAATGATAGGCAGAGTAGGTGGTTGGAGTTTCTTTGTAATTATGACTTTGATATCAAGCATATCAAAGGAATGGAAAACAAATTGGCTGATGCACTCAACATGAGAGTGCATGAATTGCATGCTACAACCATTAGCATGTACCAAATTGATATTAAAGGCATAATTTTGGAGTCTGCAAATGTAGATTTGCAGTACAAGGATTTGGTAGCAAAGGTACAACAAGTTAAGATGCCACAGAAAGTGGAAAATTATAAATTGGAAACTGATGGAACACTTCTGTACAAGAACAAAATTTATGTACCTAATGTCTAGGACTTGAAACTTATGATTTTGAATGAAATTCATAATGTGCCTTATGTTGGGCACCCTGGATATCAAAAAATTGTGGTAGCAGTCAAGAGCCATTACTTTTGGTTAAGTATGAAGAAAGAGATTGCAGAATACATTGCTAGATGTATGGAGTGCTAGAAGGTTAAATATGATCACATGCACCTAGCAGGGTTGCTGCAACCTTTACGCATTCGTGAGTGGAAGTGGGAGGTAGTGACAATGGATTTCATCATAGGATTGCCCAGAACAGGAAATCAACATGATTCAATCATGGTGGTGGTGGACAAGCTTACGAAAGTTGCCCATTTTATTCCATTGAAGACTACTCACAAGGCAGCTAACATTACTGATATTTTTATGAGGGAAATAACACGATTGGATAGTATTCCCAAGACAATTGTGTTTTCCAGGGACCTGAAATTTACCTCAAAGTTATGGAAGGGGTTGTTCAAAGGATTCAAAATGAATTTGAACTTCAACACTTCTTATCATCTTGAGTCTGATGGATAAACAAAGAGGGTGAACAGAGTAATAGAAGACATGCTAAGGATGTATGTGATGGACAAACCATCTAAATGGGAAGACTACCTACACTTGGTAGAATTCACCTACAACAATGGGTATCAAGAATCATTGAAGATGAGCCCATTTGAAGCACTTTATGGAAGATGAGCTAGGAGCCTGATTTTTGTATATGTAATTATGCAGATTATTAATCAAATATAAACATCGCTGCGTATTGACTGACCACGAAGAAAGAGTGATGGGGGACTAATATTCCACAAGGCTAGGTAAGGGAGAGGGAGATGAAAGGTTGGAAGAGGGGCTAAGATTGAGGGCTTAAGTGCTTGAATAATAATTTATTATTATTCCAAAGTGGCGTGAAAGGTATATTTTTATCCTAAGTTTCTGGAAAAGGGAACACATACTTGATGGAGTGCATGCAACTTCATGGGAGACATGTGTCAGCCAAGGCACATGAAATTTAACACAAGAATTGAGCCGTGATGGGGGTTCATCTCCATTCTAGAGTCTATTGTATGAACCGTGTTTCCTCTGCTTCTAATCTCTGCATACCTCACGTAGCTCTGAAACCCAAAACCGTGAGGCCAACTTGGGATGTTTTCCTGAGAAGTCGAGGCATCCTCCGTCTGAACCATTTGAGTTTGTGTTCGATCTTTGGGTTGATTCCTTTCCATGCACCCTAAAAATTAGTGGAAAAACTGTGGACTGAGCCATGTCTCCTATGTGTCCTGTGAACCGAGTTTATCCGCACTACAAATCCGAGTTCCTGCTTAACCGTTTGGGTTGTTTTCTTCTGTGAAACTTGAGAATATCGTAATTTTCTATGCCATGTGTGTTATAACTGTGGGTTGTTGTGGCCACACAGTCTCTTAGCTGAGTGTAAACTATTGCCATCATTTGTTCCTTGCTGAGCCTTGCTGTTGTCCTCCTTGTGCTAGAACAGAGCTAAAGAAGCAGGTTGTCAGGATTGTGTGCAACACTCTCTCCAGGTGAGAGAGGTGGTTGTGGTTGAAGAAGTAGGTTGTCAGGACTATGAGCGACTCTCTCTAGGTGAGAGAGAGGGCAGAGGAAGTAATAAATCCTAGAAGGGGTCCTGTAGCTACCACAAATCTTGGATAATTCCAGTCAGTCCTGTTGCTGAATCCCAAGGCAAGAGAGGTTTAGCAGTCAAAGGGTTGTTCGGTGTGATAGTGAAGGTGTATACTCCTGGGGTGGGACATGCATGTGGGGAATGAGATTCTGTGAGAAGTGGGCATAAGTGGCTCCTGGGAAGAATCCATCCTCATAAACTGTGTGTCTTCCTGTTGACCTTGCCTAGCCTAGGATTCCCTTACCCGATGGAGCTTAGTCCCAGCTCGGGGGTGACCTACTGCTGAGAGGGATGAGCAACACGGTCTAAGGCTGGGAGGTTCGTGGAAGGTCTGTACATAGTTGGTAGTGTTATTCCAGTTAAAATATAAGTATTAATTCTGTACTTAATTTATATGTGATGCATGTCTGTGTCTTTGAAATGTATCATGTATTCCGTTGCAATTATGAATTACTATTAATTCCATTATTTCTGTATGTTAGCAGTAATCATGTGATTACTCTGTATTGTTCGGTTTTTTTTTTAATAAATATGCATGTTATATATATATATATATGTATGAGATTGTTTCGCATAGTAGCGTTCCCCTATAATGGAGTTGATGGTCGGGGACATTACAAATTGGTATCAGAGCAGTAAAGGACACCTTTAAGGTTGTGTTGGTAGCATTAACCGATGGATTTGTAGGCCGAGGGATGTTACATGGATGCTTCTAACGAGTCCTTAAAACTCGATAAGATCAATACGTACACATCCCTAATTAGAAGGATAAAATGTACTATATCAGTAAAAGGAAAGAGTAACTTTCACAACTATCTAAGATGGATGCTAAGATGTTTTGGAGTCAAATTCTAAACCATAATACTATAGAAAATAACACGATTCCCTTAAGGGGCTGAAATTTCTTCCTTAAAAGTCTTTACGAGTTCCCTAATTCCACGGAGACCATTCCTACTCTCCCTACAGAGTATGAAGTTTTTTCTTTAGATGACATAGAGTTCGGGGTTAGGTGGCTTGCAAATGGGAAAGCTAAGGACATTGAAGGCTACCAAGATGAATTTTTTAAAATCAGAGGGCCTATCCTTATCCCTCACATACACAATCTCTTCAATTTAGAATTCAAGAAGGGCTTCCCTAAATCCTGGACGCAAAGCCTCATTGTTCCTATTTTTAAAAATGGGGATAGAAGCATTACCTCTAATTATAGGACCATTCTGATTAGCCTGATTTAGCCAACTTTATGGAATTATTTTGGAAAAGAAGATTAGACTTTGGCTAGAAAGTCATGGTAAAAGAGCTAAAGGCCAGGCCGACTTTAGGAGGTATCATTCAAATATGGATCACCATGTTACCTTTAGTATCATCGCAGAGGAGTTCCGAAATACTAAAACCAATACTTTTTGTTGTTTTCTTGACTTTAGAAAAACTTTTGACATGGTTCCTAGGAAAAACATTTGGAATAGGTTGGAAGAGATAAAAGTGCCTCTCGAGTTGAGGGCTACTGTAATAAGGATGTATGCGAATGTTATTTCTAAGTTTAAAAATACCAAGGGCTAGTCGAAAGAGATTAACTGCAATATTGGAGTCCAAGATTGTCCCTTGTCCCCTACCCTTTTTGGCATATACATTGACAAGTTAGAAGATTGTTTGGGATAAGTAGGTTGTGTCGGCCCCACTCTCACTGTTATAGTCATCAATCTTCTTCTTTATGACAATGATATCATTCTTATGGTAAGGAGTCCCCATGATCTTGAAAACCAACTAAGAATCCTCAAGGATTTTTGCTCCAATATGGCTATGATTGTTAATACTGATAAGACTAAGGTCATGATTATTAAATCTAATAATATCACTTATGATTCCTTCGTATATGAAAACAACAACCTTGAGGAAGTGACTTCATACAAATATCTTGGAGTTTATATTCACCACAAGCTCAACTGAAATTATAGCATTGACAAAAGGATTATTGGGGGATGAAAAGCTTATTATGGGATTGAAAACAATTGTAAATCAACCGATCTTTGGAGTTGGGATAAGAAGAAACTCCTCTTTGAGACTCTTGTTACACATGTTATTATTTATGGATGTGAATTCTGGGGTTGTAGTATCTCTCGTGAATCTTGGAGAAAGATAGAGAAAATACAAAAGAATTTTATAACATATAATCTCAAAATTAAAGGAAATATGCCCTATCCCATCCTCTTTTAGAAACAATCCTCTCCCCCATTGAGAGCATGACTATGATTAGATACCTAATGTATAAGAACAATTTAAACAACATGGAAGACAAGTAGCTTCCTAAAATTGCTTCAAATTCGAGTCGTAACCACCATTGAGTCAAGCGAAGATGGCATAAAGATGCTCGGTCTTGGATAAACTATTGGGGAATCATGGAAGACACCATTTTCCAAAATAAATATACTATTAAAAATATCATCAAATCAAAATTTAAGGAGAAAATGTGGTGTGATAAAGAGTTAGAGGAAAAAATAAAATTAAGGTATTATTGTTGGATTACTGAGAGGGGGGGTGAATCAGTAATAGAGAAATTTAATCCCTTTTAACCATATAATACAAGTGTTATATCAATGAAGCATTATCATCCAATAATTGTAGAGTAAATAAACAATGAAAAAATGAACAATCATACACATACACAATACACCAGTGTTTTACATGGAAACCCAAATCGGGAGAAAACCACATAATGCTTTTTCTTATATGTCTTGAAGAATTACATTCATTGGAAGCACCAACTTCCTTTGTTTTCCAGCTGCAACTGGAAGGAGGCTCCAACCCCCTAGTTTCTCAGGCTACAACCTGAGGGAAGCTCCAATTCCCCAATTCTCTGGCTACAACCAGAATGAGGCTACAACCCCCTATGTTCTTCGTCTACAACCGGAAGGCGGCTACAACCACTTATCCTTGCCTCGTCCTGCCACCCTGAAGTAGAAGTATAATGATGGAACCATTGTCACACTATCACTGTGAGATATACTGCTGTAAACCTGTACCAATAAATCTGAACCATGCATCAACCTGTACCTCAAACTGTAATCAACCTGTACCATAAACAAGTGCATCAACCATGCATCAACCTGTACCTCAACCTGTAATCAACTTGTACCTTAAACAAGTTCATCAACCATACACCAACCCATAATCAACCTGTACCATAAACAAGTGAATCAACCATGCATCAACCTATACCTCAACCTATAATCAACCTGTACCATAAACAAGTGCATCAACCATGCACCAGCCTGTAATCAACCTGTACCATAAACAAGTGCATCAACCATGCATCAACCTGTACCTCAACCTGCAATCAACCTGTACCATAAAGAAGTGCATCCAACCATGTACCAAGTATGTACCAATCATGTGTCAACTACTCATCAACTATGACTCATCAATATGTACCAACATCATCAACTATACACATCATGTATGTGCGCCAACTCATCAACTACTTGTCTCAACCATGTA
>ML788339.1:183171-204541 GCA_009831015.1 Picea engelmannii | reverse complement strand
AAATCGGGAGAAAACCACGGAATGCTTTTTCTTATATGTCTTGAAGAATTACATTCATTGGAAGCACCAACTTCCTTTGTTTTCCATCTACAACTGGAAGGAGGCTCCAACCCCCTAGTTTCTCAGGCTACAACCTGAGGGAATATCCAGCTCTCCAATTCTCTGGCTACAACCAGAAGGAGGCTACAACCCCCTATGTTCTCCGTCTACAACTGGAAGGTTGCTACAACCACCTATCCTTGCCCCGTTCTGCCACCTTGAAGTAGAAGTAGAATGATGGAACCACTGTCACATTATCACTGTGAGATATACTATCGTAAACTTGTACCAATAAATCTGAACCATGCATCAACCATGCATCAACTTGTACCTCAACCTGTACCATAAACAAGCGCATCAACCATGCATAAACCTGTACCTCAACCTGTACCTTAAACAAGTGCATCAACCATGCACCAACCTGTAATCAACCTGTACCATAAACAAGTGCACCAACCATGCATCAACCTATACCTCAACCTATAATCAACCTGTACCATAAACAAGTGCATCAACCATGCACCAACCTGTAAGCAACCTGTACCATAAACAAGTGCATCAACCATGCATCAACCTGTACCTCAACCTGTAATCAACCTGTACCATAAACAAGTGCATCCAACCATGTACCAAGTATGTACCAATTATGTGTCAACTTCTCATCAACTATGACTCATCAATATGTACCAACATCATCAACTATACACATCATGTATGTGCGCCAACTCATCAACTACTTGTCTCAACCATGTACTCAACATGTACCACAACCAAAATCCCTCATAAATTTCATCATCCAAATCTGATTTGTAGCTCTGTAATAGACCTAGTGTATATGATCACATTCCTGCAAACCTTCCTTAACTTTAAAAACAAGAGACTAGAATTTTCATCAAACTTTTCTTTAGCCTCACATGCCTAGTTTTGGATTAGTCAACAACCCTAACTTGAAGTAATCATAACTTTGAACCTGTACTGTATAAATATATGAAAATGATATACAATGTTATTCAGTGTGTTTTATGCAATTTCTCCAAGTGTCACTACTTGGAACCTCTCAGAAAAGGGGTTATAGCAAAAATGGCATACCTTGCTGAATTCTGGCTTATTCTAGAGAGTGACCTTGTAGAGCGTGCCCCGCACAAAATATTTGATGCATTGATCTAAACTATTACATAGTATAATAAAGACTTTACCCTAACCAACACAATTGGTCTCACTAAATTTGGATCTATTATGAATAAGTTATGACATTTTTACTCGAAACACCTGATTTTGACTAGTTTCTGGACTGACCACAAACCCTATTTTCCATGGAGTGTAAGTCCCAAAATACAACGACCCACAAGCTGAATTTTTTACCAAAAAAACTTGGATATGTTTTCTCACTTTCATAGCAATTTCAGGATCTGAATCATTATATAAAAATTTTTATAGGGAAAATGGTGAGATGACCTGTAAATAACATACCTTAGAAAGCACCATCAAAAGAATTTATCCTTGCATTTCGGCCTTCTTTTCTTCACTTTCCTCATAATTTAGGATTATATATCATTTGGTTACCTCAAACACCTATAGGTATTCAATATTCTCAAGTGTGATTCAAATTAGAGAGCCTTGCCTCTTATTTATACTCTCCAAGTAGCTTCCTTAAAAACATCTTTTAGGTCACTTGGCCCACTTGCCTTATTTTAGGGTTGGGTCCGCTTCTAATTTCTCCATTAAATTTATTATTGAAATAATTTGTTTTATATTCACTTTGAGTTATAATAAACTCATCACTTCACTTTATTATTTACCTTTTAAAATCTCTTAAACCACTTTGATTACTTTGACCTTTTGGGGCTTCTAGATGACATATGAGGGTCCTCCAACTTCGTAAGGCCATAACTCTCAAACCGTGAGGATTTATGTGACGTTCTACATACCACTAGAAATGGTATGACATGTAATATCCATATATAATAGTATTATCTGAAAATATATCATAACTCATACCGTTACCCATCAAACAAACTTGGGTCCATTACCCAAACCTAGGGTCTCCAACTTCTCATGGCCATAACTCTCTAACCTTGAGGAATTATGTGACGCTCAACATACCACCGAAAATGACATGACAAGCACTATCCATATAGGATATTTTCCATGACAAGTTCACTTTCCTTCATCTCATTATTCCATAATTAATCATGGGTTCTTTTACTCCACAAAGTGTCTTCCCGTGAGGGCTTTCACCATAAGGGGACCACTTTGGAATTCATCGATATTTACTTCTTATCAACCATGAAAAAACAATAATGAGTCATATTTACATCAAACAATATTGGGTCCATTACCCAAACCTTTGTGCTATGGGGCTTTCTTCAAGGGTTGACATCAATGACAACCAAGCTTAATCAACAATTATAAGGATGTAATCAACCCTAATCTAGAAGATAAAAATTATCTATTTGTTTTGACAAGTGTAAAGAAAAAAATAAGCATTGCTAAGATAAGAACGAATTCTCACGAGATCCATAGTGAAACTGGGCATTGTTCAATTCCTAAAATGCCATGGGATGAAAGAGTGTGTCACCTTTGTGACACTGAGAAGGTTGAATATGAAAATCATTGTCTCTTAGATTGTCCAACCTATACCCAGATTATATCTCATTTTCAAAATATTTGTCACATTACTAACCTTCCTAACCTCTTAACTCAACACAACTATGGTGATATTGGAAATCTTCTCTTAATGCTTTTCGAGCATAAAAACAAAATTCTAAAGAATAATAAGTAATCACGTACCCTCTTAAGGTCCAGTAGACCAATTAGGTCTTAGTGGACGCTAATCATCATCATCATCATTTTATTTGAAATGAAAATTCACTTTTCTCTATCGTTTTAGCAAAAGTCTAAAAACATTAAATTAACTTGTTTTTCGGTGAATATATGAACATGGATATTAGTTTTGGGCCGGTTTATAAGTCTGCAATGATTTATATGAACTGAGAATAATTCTGCAACAAATATGTTTGCTACCATTCAATCCTTGCCATAAATTAGGTGCAAAAAATCATTTTCTTATTTATTTCGTTATTTATTTTCACTACTTTGAAAAATGAGCAATTCACCATTGATACCAAAAAATCTTAAGAGGAGGCTAAGAAAAGCAACCCTAGATAATCTTTATGACCTTATAGGATCATTAGAAAAATGTAGAGAAGAAAGAGAAACCAAATTTCAAATAGAGTTAGAGGCAATGCTTGATAACAAATTTAAATTCTTAGAAGACAAGATTCATACACATATAGACATTAGAGTATTAGCGTTCAAGACTCAATTGCATAAAATATAGGTTAGATTACAAGAAATGGAAAAGAAAAGACAAGAAAAGACAAAATCAATCCAAGAAGGAGAGGTTAGAGAAAATAATAATATGAGAGACAAGATTAAAGAGATAGAAGAAAATATAATTAATATTTTTTCCCTAAATGGTTTGGAAAATAGATTGGATATCAAACCCATCAAAAAGGAAATTAATAAGATAATCGAGTTGGATAATGAGCATAAAAAAAGCCTTGAAACTCATTGCTTTTGGTATAAAAGAGAAGAAACATTAGGACACACTAGCAATAGTAAAATAAGAACTAAAAACAAATAACAAATTCAAACCACTTACCTCATAGAAACAAAGAGGTTGGACAAAATAATCAAAATAAAGATAGGTTGATTTGAGTCAAGGTAAGCTCTAATGACCATAAATATGACATACTTATTAAATCTCCAAGCTTAAAAGGGTTAAGAATATTTATAAATGAAGATCTCATTCTAGAAGATTAAGCTTAATTAAGGAAGGAAGTTCAAAATGTAAAAGAAGCTAGGAATAAAGGAAAATGGACTAAAATTAGAAATTGAAAATCTATTAATAATACCAAAAAGATAATAATAAATAGGAATTGGGGAGGCTCTGGATCCTCTCTTGGAATTTTCGTGGATTTCCATGGCACAAAGTCCCTAAGTCGAATTGGATGTAAAATTGATATTATTTTTCTAGTTGAAACTTGGGATCATGAAGAATCCGAGGTCCCTAACATAGAAGGATTTGTCTTATGGTTGGCATGGAACAAGAAATATTACCACAAAGGGATTGCAAGCATTCCTTATTACATAAAAAAGAGCATTACTCCTCACATTCATATTCATTAGATATACCCTCTTAATCAATACATTTGGATAGATATTTCTAACTTTAATGATAAGAATATTTATATAGAAATATGTTATTTCGTGCCTATTAATTCTACCTTTTATAAAAAAAAAAATCTAGATAAAATTGTCCATATAATAGCTTAGCGCAAGATATTTATAGTATTATAAATGACGATAATATCCTCTTTCTAGGGGATGTTGTTGATAGAATTGAAACTAATCAAGCTATTCTTTTAAACAACAATTCCAACCCTAATCTTTTGTGGGTATATGAGGACCTTGTTTTAGCTAATAGATAAAAAAGAAACTCTAAATACCTAACTAAGAATTTATCTGGTACCAATCTAATCAAGCTATACAATTCACAAGGCCTAATACTTTGTAATGGCTTAATGAAGTGGCCAAAATCCGACCGGGTGACTCGTATTCATGGGTTGGGCAGTAGTGTCGTGGATTATGTGATATCCAATATCCTCGTTTACAACCAAAAACTAAATTTTAAACTTTTAAATGACCATGAACCCAACTCTAATCATAAAACTTTAACCCTAACTCTAAACTTTTCCATGCACAAAAGCCCCATGGAAGAAAATTTCAATAACCAAAGGATCCTACTTCTTGAAAAAAGTAGAGTTGGTATTTTCTTAAAGGACTTAAATAGTGAATTAAATTTCCTATCCTCCAAGGACGACTTTAAAGACCTCTATTATAATTTTATGAAAACCATTTCCACTTTCATTAATAAGTTCTCTATTGAGACGCTATGTAAAAGGAAAAATATAACAACCAACCATTGGTATGATAACGAGTGTAAAATTGCCAGAAAATCCATTAGGGATGTTTCTAATGAGCCCTTAAAATCCAATAAGATAAAGGCATTCAAATCCCTAATTAAAAGGAAAAACAGTTACTATATAACTAGAAAGAAATAATAGATTTTTCACCTTTCTAAGCTAGATCTAAGAAATTTTGGAGGCAAATTCTCACTTGTAAAACTAAATAAATAAATATGATTCCCTTGAAGGATTGGAATTCATACCTAAAAAATATTTGCAAACCCCTAATTCCATGGACATTGTTCCAAACATTTATACAGAGGATGAAATGTTTTTCTTTAGAAGACACAGAGTTTGGGGTTAAGAAACTAGTAGAAGGGAAAGATAAAGACATCGAAGGATACCAAGCTGAAAACTTAAAAATTGGAGGCCTATCCTCATCCCTCAAATACGCAAGCTATTTAATTTAGTAGTCAAGCAGGGTTTCCCTAAACCTTGGATGCAAATCCTCATTGTTCCTATTTTTAAAAGTGGGGATAAAAACAATCCCTTTAATTATAGGACCATTATGATTAGCCCCATTTTAGCCAAGCTACATTGGATTATTTTGGAAAATAAGATTATAGTATGGATAGAAATTCACAGAAAAAGAGCTAAAGTATAGGATGGATTTAAGATATATCATTCAATTGTGGACCATATTGTTAAGCTTAATATCATTGCAAAGGAGTGTCACAATAATAAAACCAATATCCTTTGTTGCTATTTTTACTTTATAAATATTTTGACACAATGCTGAGGATGAACCTATGGAATAGGTTGGAAGAGATAAAAGTCCCTTTTGAGTTGAGGGTTATTGTGGTAAGGATGTATGAAAATGTTATTTCCAAGTTTAGGAACACCGAGGGTTGGTCAGAATATATTAATTGTAATATAGGACTCAAGAAAAGCTTCCCCTTGTCCCCTACCTTTTTTGGCATTTACATTTACAAGTTAGAAAATTGTTTGGAAGAAGCGGGTTGTGTCGACCCAATTCTCCTGGTGTAGTCAGCATTCTTCTTATTTACACTAATTATATTGTTCTTATGGTGGGGAGTCCCTCTGATTTTTGCAAGAAACTAAGAATCCTCAAGGATTTATGCTCTAGTACGAGTATGACTATTAGCACTGACAAAATGAAA
Source organism: Picea engelmannii (assembly GCA_009831015.1). Taxonomy (NCBI): domain Eukaryota; kingdom Viridiplantae; phylum Streptophyta; class Pinopsida; order Pinales; family Pinaceae; genus Picea; species Picea engelmannii. The sequence goes on along the minus strand of ML788339.1, from coordinate 198,351 downwards.
GTTATGAAAATTATGTCAAAAAACATAACTTATGATACTTTCTTATATGAAAAAAACAACTTGGAGGAATTTCCTTCATAGAAATATCCCAGAATCAATATTCATCCCAATCTCAAATATAACTATAACATTGAGAAAAGGATAAAAGGAGGGTGGAAAGATTATTATGGGCTTGGAAATAATTGCAAATCAGTGCACCTTTGGATATGGATAATAATAAATTCCTCTTTGAGACTCTCATTACTTTGGATATTTTATATGGATGTGAATGTTGGAGATGCAATATCTCTAGAGAATTGTGGAGAAATATAGAGAAAAGCTAAAAGAATTTTAACTTATAATCCCAATATTAAAGGCAATACACCTTATCCTATCCTCCTCATAGAAGCGAACCTTTCCCACATTGAGAGCATGGCTATGACCAAGTACCTAATGTATAAGAATAAGTTAAACAACAAGGAATACAAGAGGCTCCCCAAAATCACTTCAAACTCCAGCTAAAACCACCTTTGGTTCAAGCAGGGATGGCATAAAGATGCCCAGTCTTGGCTAAATCATTGGGGAATAAAGGAAGAGATCATTCTACATAAAAAATATAATATTAAAAATATTATTACATCTAAATTTAAGGAGAAATTGTGGTGCTATAAAGAATTAGAGGGTAAAATAAAATTAAGATACTATAAGGAGGTGATCAACCCTAATCTAGAAGTTAAAAATTATCTCTCTATTCTGGCTAGTGTAAAGAAGAAAATCAACATTGCTAAAATAAGAACAACTTCTCACGAACTCCATAGTTAAATTGGGAATATGATAGTTCCCAAAATGCCCCGAGATGAAAGAATCTATCATCTTTGTGACACTAAGATGGTTGAATATGAAAATAATTTTTTCTTAGAATGTTCGACATATACCCATATCAGATCTTATTTTCAAAAGATTTATCACACTACCAACCTTTCTAACCTTGTAACTCGAAAAAACTATGGTGATCTTGGAGCGCTTCTCTTAATGATTTTCAACAACACAAATACAATTTTAAAGAAATCCAAGTAATCACTTACCTTCTTAAGGTTCTATAGATCAATATTGGTCTTAGTGGACATTAATCATCATCATCATCGTCATCATAAATAATGATTAAACTATGTTTTCATATCATGTAATTTTAGTGATATTTATTTAGTTTAAATTTTTAAAAACACACAAAAATATAAAAGTAATAAAATATTTTTGCAAATTTATCAAATTCATTATAATAAAAATAGAGTAGATTTCATTTTTCATTTTTTTTTAAATGTGGTTCATGACACCTCTTTATCATTACTTTATACATCCACGAACCCCCTCCGGAAATCTGAAGAACATAGGGAGGTCGAGAATTTTTGAAATATTGAGGTCTCAACATCAACAGAATCTTATAGATTCATTAAGGACAGAACATGTCACTTGCGATAATTGAACCTGGGTGCAGGGGGGGACACCCCTCAGAACAAACCACTCAGGCTAAACCCAATTGACAATAAATTTCATTTTTATTAAAGATTAATTCATTTATTTTGTAACATAAAATTGAAAAATTGTCACTTTAATGTATAATCACCAATAAATCATTAAAAAATAAAAATCAATATTAAAAATATTTGAAAAAACTCAATTTCAAACTAGGAAGATGTTTTAGAGTAACTCATGACCAAAAAGTCATTCATTTTGTCCATATTTAGAAGGGAATATTAAAGAATTTTAAATGTTAACTTCGTACACATGCCTCTATATATTTGCAACCTTGTTTTAAGTGCATACAATGAGTAATTCATTATTTTAATTTGTTAATAAGTAAATGAGGTAAATCATTTCATTAAAAAATAGAAAAATATTATATTAGCATTAAGTCATTTTGTGATAGCATTCTTAAGTCTCCTACCAATAATAAGTTATGTTAATACAGACTATATCTACACTTGACTTAGTAATTTTTTTAATAAGGAAGTTTAATATATGATTATAACTATCTTAGTGTTAAATAAGATAAATTAAATAATTTTTTTTTTCCATAATGTTTAAAATGACAAATAAACTTTCTCCTATGATATCCACAAACTTTAATTTAAACACACACACAAAGTGTACTCACAACAAGTATCATTCCATAGATCATATTTGTGTCTATGGGTTATAGCTTGAGTGGTTAAAGTGAAGCATAAAAAAATATTCTCCCCACCCATGTTTGATTAGGCTCCCTTCACATGCTTGTCCCTCATGGGTTGATTTTCCTCTACAAGGAGGAATAAATGGAACTATCAGGTGGTATGATGGTTATTATAGTGCCCTCTTTTCACCTTGTGTTAGAATGTGGAGTTTTTATTTCCACCAATATTTAGGTCATGAATCTATGCCACACTTTTTGGAAATCTAGGAGGGCGGAAATGGTCTCCGCAAGACCTTGATCAAGGAATAAACTCAATTGATCTTTTAAACTGTTGATAAAGGTTTTAAGGCCTCAATCAAGGGCTTGAAATCCCAATCGAGGTTTTAATATCTTGATCGAGGGCCACAAACCTCGATATAGGACTTAAATCAACACAAGAGTTCAATCAAAGGGCTATAAAAAATTTCTTCATCCCTTAGTCAAGGTAATATGAAACCTCGATCAAGGGTGTGACAAGTCAACAAACTTTCCCATTTTTTCAAGTTTTCATGGAGCTACAACTTCTAGGGGATGAAATCCATTCATCTCTTCCATGAAAGGTGGCGGAATTGATACTAGTAGATTCATCATTGAATCCTATACAATGGCATATCATTTTCCCCTTTTCGATTGCATACTATGTTTAATATTTATTGTGTTTTAAAACTTATACACATTTTTTTCTCCCTAGTAGAAAAGGAACCAACAAAAGAAAATGGTATCTTGAAAATTACTCAACCATAAAATTTGGAAAACTATTTAGGATACCCATGGATGTTTACTCTTCAAAAGTGTATTTCTATTTTTTCATTTTATGGAAACAAGATAAAAATATTTGTTGCGAACACAAAGGTGTTTAAAATGTAATTTAAATATTAATTATTCACCTTAGAAGAATAATAGAAACTATTTTTTTTCAAAGACACGTGGGATAAACCACATTCTATGCATATCCTGCTCTTATTATTCATTAATGAAAATAATATATTTAGCCATAGATCAATTTAGATATGCTAAAAAATCCAATATAAATTGAACTGTGAATGGGTGAGATGTTTTCTTTCACTGAAGGAAACACATCAAGAGTTATTTGATCCCATTCGAAACCCTAAAAGTTACCCATACATTTACATAAATACAAAAAAAAATGTACCTATAGTGATATGTATTTAAGAGGGGACGAGATAAAACACATAAAAATGACAGAAACATATATATACAATAATACTCAATTTCTATTAATGATTGAAATATGTAGAAACTGTAAAAATGTAGAATGAAATGAACTCGCTAGAATGGTGGTAGCTTTTCTCTAAGAAGAGATGTGATGGTTACACACATTCATAAGAAGATCATTTCAATGAGGTCAAAAAGACCTTTTAACATAGAGAATCAATTAGAAAAACCTAAACGTCCAAAACCATAACTCCATAAGATGAAACGCCAAAATATGTGTGGGCCCCGATGTGGTTAGTTGACACATCAACTTATTAGGGGCGTTAATTTTGGATATGATCTCCATTTAGGGCACTCAGTAGCCCATCATAAATATGTAGTTGATGAGTACACATTCCAAATGGCACAGTAGAATCCTATGGCTATGTATTGGGTGATTTCGGGCCAAAAAATGTCGTTTTGGGCCTTAAAATGGCCCCAGAAATTTAGGACATGCAAAAAATCTAGAAACACTGGCAAGATGGAAACTGTGTTTTGAGCCAGTGGAATAGGTGGGTGGCCACTAATGTCCACCTAGATCATTCCTTCCCCATTAGGAATAAATGGTATCCATTGCATTGAGTGCCTCCATCAAATGGAGAAACTTTTGTTGAACTTGACACTTGGCGAGGCACTTGCATTGGTGCAGTAGTTTCCCTTCTTTGACAACCCAATAGAGTTGGATCTTTTGTTGGCGGGTTCCCTTAACCTGTGTGTACATGATCCGATCAATGGTTTTACATTATATGTAGTCATGGTTGATATTTGTAGGTGTAAGTTGCTCTACCACTTCAGATGTGTCCAGTAGTGGTGGAAAATATGGTTGAAGGAGGTCCACATTGAATACTGGGTGCCAAACAAGGAAGGGGGGAATAATTAACTCAAAATCATTATCTCCAAAAACCTTAGTGATGGTGTAAGGGACATATAGAAGTAAATGTAGTTTCTTATGGCATCCTATAAGGTGTTCTTTCTGCAAATGCAACCAAACCTTGTATCCCACCTGAAACTTGTGTGGAACTCAATGTTGATCATGACACTACTTGTACTTAGCATGGATTCCTATAAAATATTATGGACCTATTGGTAGATGTGCTCGACCTATTCAATGAATTTGGTGGCTTTTTCAGCCTCAAATTGAGCATGTGAATATTCTTCCTATGTTGATGCAAGGGACAATGGGGCCCAATGGTTGAAATCCAATGCCCACCTAAAAAGGGATGTGTTTGATCAAGTTGTGGAGGGATTTGTTGTAGCCATGTTGAACATAATGAAGGCTCTCATCCCATGTGCATGGATGCTTGGATTTTTACATGCACGAGATATGCATGATCATCCTATTGATGAACTCTTTTTTTCCATCAATTTGGGGGTGTAAGGCAATGAATTTGGTGAGCTTGGTGTCCAACAATGACCATAGGCTTGACTAGAATGTACTCAATAACCTGCTACCCATTTTGATATGATGGTCTGTGGTAGTCCAAATTATACCCACATGTGCTCAAAGAAGAGCTTGGAAGTGGCCTTGATTGTGGTACTCTTCTTGCATGATTTTTGAGTGGACATATTAGAGAATCGATCAACAACCATGAATACATAGTCATTTCTATGCTTGTTTGAGGGGAGAACTGACATGTAGTCCATTAATATGTATTCCCATGTATTTTCAGGAGTAGCAAGAGGGGTGTACAATCCTTGTTTTTTAATGCTTGGCTTAGAAATGGAGTAGCAAGTGCAGGATGTTATATACTTACTGACATCTCATTGAAGCTTTGGCCAATATAAATAATTATGTAGTACTTCCATTGTATTATCCATGCCAAAGTGTCCTGCCACCCAATTGTAGTGGGATTCCCAAATTAGATTCACACGCTTGCTTGAAGGAACATAAAGATGAACTAGATGGAATGACAATATGTCTTGAAGATGAAAGTCAGAAATGACCGTGCCTATTCCCAACATCTGTTTGGTTGTAATGAATTCAGGATCTCTATCATAGAGTTGGGGCCACCCGAAGCTCTCATGCATGCAAGATTCGAGCGCTATGGTTAGTGCTACTACTGAAGGTCGAATTATGCATTCAACGATGTGATTGGTTCTCCCTTTCTTATATTTAATGTTGAGGTGAAACTACTGCAAGTATGTTGAACAATTTTGATGGTGTTCATTTTGTAATTTTCCTTGTGTCTGCATGAAATAAATAGGCTCGTGATCTCTATGGATGAATCTCTCCTTCCCTAGAATTTAATGCTTCCATTGGAGGTAGGCTTGTACAATGGAATACATATTTTTGTCATAGGTGGGGTACTTATGGATGAGATCTAAGAGTGTCTCAATATGATAGGTCACCATATGACTATGCTGAGTGAAAATGACACCAACAACATCGTCTAAAGCATCTCTCTCAATCTCAAAAGGTTTTTTCATATTGGGTAAGGTGAGAACCAAGGATGAGCATAGATGATGATTCAGATCATCAAATTATTTATATTGTGACTTGGCCCACAAAAATTGGGCATTTCAATAACCCTTAGTCACATAGATAAGGGGGCATGCAATATGAGAGAACCCCAACAGGAATTAGTGATAGAAGTTAGCAAGGCCCAAGAAGATTTGAAGCTCAATTAGTGTTGTCTAGGCTTTCCATTCATGAATGACTTGGATCTTGGCTAGATCTACATGTACACAATTCTCATATACAACATATCCAAGGTATTGGACCTTGTTCATGCTGAAGGATCATTTCTCTAAGTGAACATATATCTTGTGTTTCCATAGGGTGTGTAGGACCTGTTGAATGTGGTGAAAGTGTTCTACCCAAATATTTTTGAAGATGAGGATGTCATCCAGATATACAACCACAAAGGAATTGATGAAATTCCACAAGATGTCATCCATCAACCTCATGAAATTTGTTGGGGAATTTGTCAAGAAAAAGGGCATGACCAATCACTCGAAAATACCTTCTTTATACTTGAAATAGATATTCTATTTATTACGTAATTTTATTCGGTCCTGGTGGTAGTCAGACTTCAGATCAATAATACTAAAGTACTTTTGTCCCTTGAGTTGGTTGAGAAGGTCTTCAATTTTGGGAATTGGGTATTGGTTCTTGATTTTGATGTTTTCAGATCTCTATAATCAATACAAAGTTTCCAGGTCGTGTCTTTCTTCTACATGAGCACGATTGGGCTTCCACGGGGTGGGGATCTTGGTCGAATGTGTTATTTTTGGAGAATCTCTTGAATATGAAACTTGATTTCTTTATTTTCCAAGAGAGATCATTGATATACTATCCCATTAGGTAAAGGTGCACCAGGGATTAGATAGATTGAATACTTGACTTGACACTACAGAGGCACCTCGATAGGTAAGGTGAAGATGTATCGATATTCTTCCATGACTTTGTCCACTTTATTTGTACTGCATAGAGAATTTGTTCGAAGGCTATGGATGTGGCCATGACATTCCATTCACCTTGAGAGAGAATCATGAAGAGGAAAAATTTCCGAGTCTGGGAGATGACCTTCCCACACTTCTTAGCCAAGACTAAAGAAATTGTGGTAGGTGGAGCTACCAATGGTATCATGTACAATTTTTTTCCTAAAGTAACAATGACACTAAGAGGTCTAGATTCATATACAACATGAAGTTTCCACATATATGGCTAGCCTAAAAGAACATCACAAAATTCAAGCAGGGTGACATCGCACAATACCTCATCCTTGAAGGGCTTGATTCCATAGGGCATGCGACACTATTGGTTGATGTGGAGATCTCATCCTTGGTTGAGCCACCCAATGTTGTATGGTTGTGGATATCAAGGTGGATATGGTGGAATAAACCACACTAGTCGTTGTGTTAGACAGACCAGGAGGAAAGATCTCGTTGGTGACTATTAATGAAGTGGGATTTGTAGGGACTCTCGACCCAGAAACTTCTGGAGTGCCATCCATAGGGGTCCAGTGAAGAGGGATACTGCCAGTAAATTATGATATAGGAGGCGGAACTTGCACCACAGGTGATGGAAAAGTTCTGGTTAACAAAGGATTGAATGCTGGAGCACATTATTCGACTCCAATATCTTCATAAATTATAACCTCTGGTTTCAAAGTGTTAATTTATGAGGGTTCCATATCTGAGATATTGACTGGACCTGTTGGTATGAAAGAATCAAATTGATCAAGATGATGCCTTAGCATAGGTAGGGGATAATTATTTCTAAATTCTCATTCTTATGGAATACCTTTAATTCTCCTCAATCTATGGGGTATTTGATCAACCACTTTGAGTTGGAAGCTCTAGGTGACTATCCACACACCTTCTTAAAGAAAAGTACGATCACCAAGAAATCCTCTAAAAAATTCCTAGAGGTAATAACAAACACAAACGACTTTTCCAATATCGTGACTCAGGTGGATTACGTCCTGAAACCATCATAGTGATGAAGTAAGGAGAGAACCTTCCAGATGGAGGCACGATTTGATTAATTCACATGGAACAATGAAAGATGGAGCAAGAAGTAGTTATCCCAACCTCCACTAACCATCCTTATCTGATGCAAGTACCCATGCTTTGTGGGGAACCCTCCATAGTATTGAAAAGTGTGATACGAAATATTCCCCAGGTACCACAACAAACCCCCGTAGTCACCTTTGATATCCCTAAGAAGTGAAACTATTGTTACCAACTCACTGTCAACATCCAGAGGGACATTCGATAGTCAGGATCAAACATATCGAAAAGGTTACAAATCTCGAATCGTTTCTAGAGGACAATCTACAAAAGGGCCACTGTCACTTTGGAAAATTTCAATCTAGGTCAAATGCTCCAGAGGACTGATGCGAAGAGGGCCAATATCTCTTTAGGAAACTTTAAATAGGTTCAAAATTTGTAGAGGACTGATGAAAAATGAGTCAGTATCACTTCAGGGAATACCCCCAATATACGATATCTCCACTATGCTTGGTTAAGCTTTGGAGGGGTTATCTCCTTGGATTTCCCTCACACGAAATCATGTCTAGATCTTGTGTGAGAGAATTTTTCTGGCCACTCATATACGATAGTTGGATTTTACACTCCCTATCTTAGGCTCCTAGTTTTGTTCTGTGGCCTTGGAGAAATTTACTCTCCAACCTAAACCAAGGTCCCAACCAAAACTTGTTTGTGTATTCTATTGGAACGAAAAATGTCTATTAAATTTTATTTAGTGTTCATTTTATTGGATGCTAATTACTCAAAAGGGTTATGCATGAAACTTATATGATATTTTGATATACCCAAAGAAAAACACTTTAAGAACACAAAGCACAAATGTGGTTTCTTCACTGAAAATGAGAAGTGCTAATAACACTTTAGATAAAAACAATTTTTTTTCTTTTATATTTTTGAAAATGAAAGAAATATACTTTTCTTGTATGAAATATTTTGAATCACTTCACAATGCAACCTAAAATACTTTTTTGAAGGGAATGCAAAACAAAATGCAAAAAGTTTGCAAACACAGTTTGTTTTATTTTATGGAAGGATAATGTAACCGAAATAAAAAACTATCAAAGAAAAATAAAATGCCTAAGGACCTGAGTGATAGTAAGCAAGGATCCTTTGAGAAAGAAAGAGAACAACCAAGAATCACTGAAACACAACGATCAATCTCGACGCTTAGCCCAGCTACACATGATTGACCATTGGATCAACCTAAAGAACCTTATAACCAAAAGACTAACCTAACTAAAAGCAATATATTTTAGATGATTGGAGAGTTTTAAAAGACTTAACACAACAACCAAAGGAAAAATCAAACCCAACAGGTTCAAATTGCATTGAAGAACCAAACCAGACCCTCCTAGAACTGAGAGAAAGGCTAAAAAAATTCAATTTCTTACACAGGTCCGCGACTGTGTATACTAGGACTTGTAGACATTTGCGGGTCATACAAAGGAAAATTATGGATTACGAGACACATAAAGGGACAAAGCGTGGATTTATTAGTAAAAATTGAAAAATAAAAAGCTAATCCAGAATAAGGCTTCTTGAAACTTGGGAATTTTTTCTAGATGGAAAATTCTTTGAAAAGAAATCCTAGAAAACATGAAAAGTTACAGAAATCAAAGACAACACAAGACACCGTAAGACTAACCCAAACTAGGAGAAGAGATCCCCAGTATGGTCACCAATTATGTTATGTTATTTTCCCCCTGTGACCTTGGGTCATGTCACAACAAAGTGAGACCATATGTAAAAGACGAAACCTACCCTCACACACAACAATGCTATAAGAAAATGACTACTTTGAGGAGAGAAAGAGAGAATGAGAGAAGGAGAGACTTCACACCTTGTACCTTACATCTGATTTCGATCCTCACTTTCCACCTTTGATTTTTCTTCTAATCTCCACTGGTATAAATCTGCAAAATAAGACCAAGCCTATGCTGCAACAAGGTAGTTATGAATTAAAAGAATACATATAATGTGAAAAAATTAAATTATGTGAAGAAAAATAACATATATAAACACATTGAATCAATTTACACATGTATGGAGGGAAAGATAACTCTTTTATTGAAAACGATGTAATTGGGTAGTTACAACTTGAATCTAACCGCTGACACTGTTGGGTATGTGTTATATTTTTTGCAAGAGTAGTAGTGTATTTCTTCCTCGGGAAATGTGTCACCTGCCTCGAGAAACATGTCACATATTTAGGTGGTTTTTCGGCACATGGTTTTTGCCGATGGTTTTCTATTTTCGGTTAAGGAATTAGGGTTGTGGACTAATCCAGGTCATTGGGTTAGGGTTTTGGATGCCGTTGGATCCTATATGTATATTGTATTGTAAACAATGTATCACTATGCATGAATATAGAATATGTTGGTTTCCCTGGTTTGGGTTTCCAGGGGAAAAATCTATGTGTAATGTTTGTATTTTCCATTGTATCTTTTCTATTCTTTTACTGAATATCTGTTTGCAGTAGATATTGTACAAGGTTTAAATTGACATTTGGTATCAGAGATTTGTTGGATTTAGGGGGACGACTTTGTGGTCAAGGGTTTGGCTCGGGCCTGTGATAAGCCTTGTTACAGTGGGAGATCTGTGGTATTGATTTTTCAGGTGAAAAGAAATGGCAAGCAATTTGAAGATGGAGATCAAGAAGTTTAATGGGAATTTTTTTGAGCTGTGGAAGCTCAAGATGGAAGATTTGTTGCTGGATAGATATCAATGGATCATGGTAGATCTAGGTACTGCACCTACAGGAACTTCAGCAAATGACTGAAAAAAGTTGGATCGAAAGGCAAAGAGTGTTCCAACTGTTTCTCTCAGATTCAGTATTACTGAATGTGTCAGAGGAAGCTACAACCAAGGAGTTATGGGATAAGTTGGGGAAGTTGTATCAGTCTAAGTCCCTAGTGAATAAAATATTCGTGAGAAAGAGATATATAACCTAAGGATGAGAGATGGAGACTCGGTGGCAGAGCATTTAAACACCTTCAATATTGTGGTAAGTCAGTTAGTATCTGTTGCGATTAAAATTTCAGATGAAGATAAATGTATTAGTTTACTATGTTCTTTACCAGACTCCTGGGATAGTCTGGTTGTGGCCATAGGTAGTAATACAACTGCCTTGAACTTTGATGAAGTGGTCTCATCCTTATTGTCGGAGGAGATGAGACAGAAGAATATGCAAGGACAAATCACAAACACATTATTTGCAAGATGACGTTCTGAGGAAAGGAATAGATCTAATTTCTCAAGCGGGAGATCTAAGTCTAAGGGTAGATCTAAATCTACCAGAAAGTTTGTAAGCGTATCTTGGATATGTGGAAAAGAAGGGCACTACAAGAAGCATTGTAGATCCAAGGTTGAGAAAAAGAAGGGATTTGAATAATCTCATTCTACAGAAGAAAATACCTCCAAGGAAGGAGGGGATGTGCACTTGGCTTCTTCAAGCAAACATGTAGATCATGAGGCATGGTTGGTTGACTCTGGGGCATCCTTTCATATGACTCCCCACAGGGAGTGGTTTTGTGAATATGAAAGGTATGATGGAGGTAATATTTTCTTAGGTGATGATTCGACAACCATAATCATAGGACGAGGAAAATTCAATATGGGGCTCATAGATGGAAGGATTAGAACACTGCCTGGTGTTCTGCACATCCCACGTTTGGCCAAAAATTTGATTTTTGTAAGCAAAATGGATGATGTAGGGGAAAAAACAATATTTGAAAATGAAACTTGCATAATATAGAAGGAAGCACTATTAGTGATGGGTGTATTAGTTCCATTGTTCCTGATATTGGAGTTGAATAAGAAAGAACTCCTACAGTATATGGAGAAAAGGTTATGCTGTGGCACCAAAGACTGGGGCATATCAGAGAAAAGGGTCTTCGACTACTACATGGTAAAGGTATGGTTGAAGGTATGTCTAAATTCTCTCTGGATTTTGATTTCTATGAACATTGTCTATATGGGAAGTAGAATTGGGTAAGATTCCCCTCTGGTGAAAAGAGGGCAGAAGGAATCTTACAACTAGTTCATAGTGATGTTTTTGGACTTGTGTTGGTTCCATCATTAGGAAAATATGTGTACTATGTCTCATTTATAGATGACTTCTTGAGGAATACTTGGATATATTTCCTCAGGAAGAAATCCTAAGTCTTTGACATGTTTAAAGAGTTTAAGGATCTTGTTGAGAATCAAACAGAGAAAATAATTAAGGTGTTGAGGACAGATAATGGCGGAGAGTTTTGCGGGAATGAATTTGAAGAATTATGTAAGAAGTGCGGTATAGAAAGGAAGAAGATTACTCCATATACACCTCAACAGAATGGATTTGCAGAAAGGATGAACAGGACTCTTATGGAAAAATCAAGGTGCATGCTCAGTGGTGCCAGGTTAGGGAAAGAATTCTGGGCAGAGGCAGTGGGTACTGCATGTTACTTGGTCAACAGATCACCCTCATTAGCGTTGGATAACAAGACTCCACAAGAGGTATGGATTGGTAAGGAACCTTCTCTCACACATCTCAAGGTATTTGGCTGTGATGCATATGTTCATGTTCCAAAGGAAAACAAGAGTAAGCTAGATAAGAAGGTCAAAAGTGTATCTTTATTGGATATAAAGATGGTCTCAAAGGTTATAATATTTGGAACCCAGAAAATAAGAAGGTAGTGTAATACCGAGATGTGGTATTTAGAGAAATGAAGGATGATGTTAAACGGGAAGTCCTACCAAGTAAGGAAGAACCAGAGAAAATAGAGTCTGATTTAAAAGATGATGTGTTAGACTCTACAGAAGAACAAGAATAAGAAGAAGAAGATCCTCATACTCCAGTATTGAGGAGATCAGTTCGAGAAAGAAGGCTACCGGAAAGGTATACTCCATCTGATTTCCATTCAAATTTTTCTTTGTCTATTACTGATGATGATCCTAAAATTGTTAGGGAGGTAGTGGATTTAGAGGATGCAAATATCTGGAAAAGGGCCATGAACGAAGAAATGACATCTTTGGATAAGAATGAGGCTTGGGATCTAGTGGAGTTTCCAACTGGAAGAAATCCCATTGGAAACAAATGGGTATTTAAAAAGAAGTTGAATGTAGAAGGAAAAGTTGAGAAATACAAATCTCGGTTAGTAGCAAAGGGTTATTCCTAGGTTGAGGGAATTGATTTTGGTGAGATTTTTTCTCCTGTTGCCAAGTTAACCTCCATAAAATTTCTATTATCTATTGTTGCTGCATGTGATTTTGAAATAGAACAAATGGATGTGAAGATAACATTCCTACATGGGAATCTGGAAGAAGAAGTCTATATGAAGCAACCAGAAGGTTATGTTGTGAAGGGAAAGAAGGAGCTGGTATGCAAGATGAAAAAGTCCTTGTATGGTTTAAAAAAATCACCAAGGATTTGGTATAAAAAATTTGATACTTATATGTTGGGACTTGTCTTCACAAGAAGCAAAGAGGATCATTGTGTGTATTTTAAATTAATTGGTGATCATTTGATTTATTTGGTCTTGTATGTGAATGACATGTTGTTGATAGGAAACAACAAAGAGATTATCTAGGATGTGAAAACTCAATTGTCCTCTAAATTTGACATGAAAGATCTCAGTTCTTCAAATTTCATTTTAGGCATGGAAATTAAAGGAGATCGAAAAAGGAGGAAACTATGGTTAAATGAGAGAAAATATGTCGAGACAATATTGTAGATGTTTAATATGTAGGAATGTAAACCGGTCAAGGTTCCTATCCTTTTGGTGTAAAGTTATCTGCGGATTAGTGTCCCAAGACACATGAAGAGGAGGAGGACATGTCTCATGTTCCATATGCGAGTGCAGTTGGTAGTTTGATGTGTGAAATGGTCTATACTAGACTGGACATTGCACATGCAGTGGAATGTTTGAGCAGGTATATGTCAAAACCAAGGAAGGATCATTGGACAGTAGTAAAAAGGGTTTTCAGGTATTTGCGTGGCACTACTAGCTATGGATTGTGCTACGAAGGAATACCAAGATTGGAAAGAGTGGTGGATATACATGGATTTATGAATGTAGACTGGGCTGGAGATCTGGATTGTAGACTATCTACAAGTGGGTATTTGTTTAACCTGTTTGGAGGAGCAAAAGACAGACTATAGTGGAACTTTCAACTACATAAGCTAAATACATGGCAACCACTCATGCAAGTAAGGAAGAAATATGGTTACAAAGATTGTGTTCAGGTAGTGGGTTGGTACAACAAGCTGTAAGGATAGAGTGTGACAGTCAAAGTGCAATTTTTCTGGCGAAGAACCCGACTTATCATTCAAAGACAAAGCATATTGATATTCAATATCACTTTGTGAGAGACATGATTGAAGAAAATAAGGTATCCTTGATGAAGGTTGATACTTTGAAGAATGTTACGGACTAATTACTAAAATCTGTGAGCACTGAGAAGTTCTCTTGGTGTAGAGGATCCATAGGCATTGCTTCCCTGGATTGTTGACTATGTAACCATGTAACCCCCTGTATGCAAAGAAAACAACAAGTGGGATAATGTTGGGTATATGTTATATTCTTTGCACGAGTAGTAGTGTCTACGCTGGGCACACAAGGGGGTTAGAGGGGGGACCACTAGGCCCGCCCTTGGCAGGTGCAGGGGTTCGGGGGCCTCGAGAAACATGTCACCTACCTCAAGAAACGTGTCACATATTTAGGTGGTGTTTCAACACATGGTTTTTGCCGATGGTTTTCTATTCCTTGTTAAGGAATTAGGGTTGTGGACTAATATAGGTCATTGGGTTAGGTTTTTGGATGTTGCTAACTCCTATATGTATATTGTATTGTAAACAATGTATCACTATGAATGAATATAGAATATGTTGGTTTTCCCAGTTTGGGTTTCCAGGGGAAAAATCTCTGTGTAATGTTTGTAGTTTCCATTGTATCTTTTCTATTCTTTTACTGAATATCTATTTGCAGTAGATATTGTACAAGGTTAAAATATACAAACACTGCCTCGAAGAAAACCACCCAAGTTCCTCCGTTGGTCCTTCAAGAATCAACTCAACATGATGTATCTTACTCAGATGACTCATAAGGGATAGGGACACACCGTACAACCACATATGGAAGAGTAAGGCATGTTGGAAACTGTTAAGCCCTAATATTGGCTCATTACCCCTTAATTGGGGCATATTAGATTAGTAATGTTATTTTATTTATGTCGGCTTTAGGCCATTAGTTCTAATTTAGATTAGTAATGTTATTTTATTTATGTCGGCTTTAGGCCATTAG
>ML788339.1:132615-173757 GCA_009831015.1 Picea engelmannii | reverse complement strand
CATAGTGTGCTATCATTTCTTTCGTGAAAATTGTCCAAGTGATGAGTGATTTGCGAGAACAAAGCCATCGATACCATACAAATTTATTAGGTTCTAAATATAAAGAAGAAATTTGTACCTTTTGTGTATGTGACACATTATGGAGATCAAAGAATTGCTCCATCTAAAGTATCCATGTGATTGGGTCCTTTCCATCAAACTTCCTCATATCAATCTTAGGAATATGGTTGGTCTTCAAACCAAAGTTGGAGTTTCTCCATTCTTGATTCACCTTCCTTGTGTTCTCATCATGAATTTCATGGGATGCATTTTCACTTTCAGGTGTCTTCTCTGTTACAAATTTTTTTAATACTTCCATGATCTCCCCTTTTAAACCCTCCATCATCTCTTGTAGTTCATATTTTGTCACTATCTTCTTTTGTAAATCATTTATGTCCCTACACATTTCTTCACCTTCATCAATAGTCCAAGTAGGATTGTCTGGAGGCTTATTTGGTGTAGAAGTTCCATTTTTGGGTGGCATGTTGGCCAAGTATCACTTTTGAACCTTGATTTTGAGGTGGTTCTACTAGACAATATTTCTTCTATTGTATCTCCCACGTTTCATCCCTTCTAGGTATGAAACTTTATTTTATGTAGTTATATGATATTTCTTCTTTGAAATGCCACAGGTCTGATCAAAATTGGATGTGCCAAGTGGAATTTACGGTAACTTCCCCACAACTTGCTGGTTTTTGGCCTTTCAATGACATCTCACTTGTATAGCGTGCCCCACACAAAATAATTGATATAAAATTATGAAAATCGCACCCAAAATACTAAAGCCTGTCCACGATCCAATGAAACTAGTCCCACTCAATTTGGATACTCTAGGAAGAAGTTATTATTGTTTTACCTGGAACACCTTCTTGAGACTAGTCAATAGGACTAGTCAGATACCCTATCTTACACAGGGTGTATCTACAAATTTAAGATGACCCAAATGCTGAAAGTTTTACCAAAGATACCTTAATAAGTTTTGTGAATAGCCTCTAGAGTTTAGGGTCTGAAACCTTATCAAAAATTTTGTATAGCGAAAATTCCGCAATGACTCAGTTCAGGATGATTCCAGAACCCTATCTTGTATAGGCTGTATATTCGAAAGTATAAGGCCTCAGGAGATGAATTTTGAACCCACCGTACCTTGATCTGTATACTAAATATAATCCAAGATGTTCCTTCTGAAACGTTGTAGAAAAGAAGTTATAGAAAAAATTCCAAGGTGTCTCAGATGTAGCAGCGAAACCCCAAGACCTTGAGCTCTGATACCATATGTTAAGAACCAAATATCAATATAACATAGAAAAACCTCAGAAAAAGTACTCAACGCCTTGAAAAAAAGATAATTTCAGATAATAAGCCTCTTCGAGGGGGAAACCTCCTTTTACCCCACTTAAATGTTCAAGTACAAGATGATTCAAAATGAAAATGTCTCCTTGGTATATATAGGAGACTAGAAGGTATAATTACAACTAATGGCCTAAAGCCGACATAAATAAAATAACATTACTAATAAAATATGCCCCAATTAAGGGGTAATGAGCCAATATTAGGGCTTAACATTTCTCTCTTGAGGACAATCTCTCTTGCACACCCAAGAAACCCTCAATGGTGGAAGAAAAGAAAAACGATGGAGCAGACAATCATATTAGTTTGTTTCTTGAGCAAGATATCACACGATAGATAGATGAAATGATGGATAATTTTTACCACATCCTTCAATGCCTGTCGATAGAAATAGGCACATCTTCATCAAACGACCACTTTGGAGGCACCTCGCCTTTCAAGGTAAAATTTAATTTTGATATTCCTATAATTGAAGGACAGATAGATGCAGAAGGCCTAGACAAATGGTTAAAGCCGCTAGAAGGTTATTTCTATGTTCACAATTTTTCTGACAGATAAAAGATCACCTTCGCACTCCTTAAAGCTCTCCCCCATGTCAAACATTGGTGCGAAACTTACTGGGAGTAGAGTTCCAAAAAGGAGTCTAGAATATATGAGGTCGAGCCCACTTGGGATTTTTTTGTGGATGCGGTAAAGGACCAATATTACCATGTTGGAAACTATGAGGAGCAATACATGAGATGGACCACACTATGGAAAGAGAGGGGCCAAGCAGTTTCAAAGTTCACCAATACCTTCCATACCTTGCACACCAAGCTGGGTATCAAAGAATTCGAATGACAATTGGTTCTGAAATACCGTGGGGCTCGACATAGATACATCCAACCTGAAATGGTTTTTCTGGACATCTCATCACTCGGTGCTTCTTATCGATATGTTGTTAAAATCAAGCAAAAATTTAAGCACCAGAACAAACGAGAGTTTGGGTCTGCAAATCCACAACAACCAAAGTATGACAAAGATGGCCCTAACAAACAGTCTCCTGAAAATCAGTCCAAGCCATAGGACAAGAAGGGTCATAGGAAGATAAAGAAGGACACTGAAAAATGGTGTGATTTACACAAAATCCCCTGGCACAACACCGATGAATGTCACTCAAAATAGTCATTGGTGACCAAGATCAAAGACAAGGAGCCAAACCCTAATTCAGAATCTGATTATGAAAATACTGGTATAGGACAAATCATTGACATAGAACCCACTGCTATTGTCACGACCACAACAATTCAACCAGAAGAATCAACAGATCTTGAAGAGGGGGAGTGCCTTTTTCATTCACAGAGGTGGGTGAAGGGGACGCTGCTACATTTTAATATTGATAGCGGAAGCTAGAAGAACCTCATCTCAATGGAGGTCGTTAAACAGTTGGGATTGTTGACAACACCACACCTGCAACCATGCAACATCAAGTGGCTTCACCAAGGATGAGTTCTCTGTGTCAGCCAACAATGTTGATTATCATACGACATCCAACCCTTCAAGGATGAGGTATTGTGTGATGTTTCACCACTAGATGTATATGATGTCCTCTTGGGCCAACCATATATGTGGAGATACCATGTTGTTTATGAGTCTCGACCCTGCAATTTCATTGCTACTTTGGGGGGTCATCTCGAAAAAATACCAGAGGTAGTTCCAACTATTGTTCCACCTAAATAGTGCCGCAAGGTAGTATCTCATACTGTAAAATTCAGCTTCTTCACAATCTGTTCAAAAGGGGAACAAAAGGACACTACAACCACTACAGCCTCGCCCCTAGCACCTTCTATCCAACAAAAGTAGGTCAACAAGGTTGTAGAAAAGAGAAAATATTCCTTATGCACATAGGAATATCATGTATCTAGACTGGCTAAAAATGTCCAGCCCTTCCAGCCACATGTTCGTGACAACCTTCAACAAGCTAAGCAACACAACTTCTCCAACAAGGCAAACAACTCATCAAGATGGAGATTCAACAAATGATTTTTCCTCTCCCCTGGGAACTCAATGAAATGGAGACCATTTCTTCCTAAGGAGGGAGGATTGATCTAGGTGGATATCTTTGGCCACCCACCTTTTCCAACTAGCTTAAAATAGTTTTATGGCAATTTACGTTTTTTAGCAGTTTTAACTTTCGGGGCCATTTTGAGGGCCTAAATGAAGTATTTTTAGGATAGATCTTCTCAACGATATCTAAATGAATAATTGAACCCCCAAAATGAATCTCCTCAATGATACCTTTCCAATGGGCTATCATACGCCTAAAACGAAGATCGTATGCAAAAGTTACTACCCCGGGAAGTTGATGTACTAACTTATCCAAACGGGGCCCACATGACTTTTGATGCTTCATCTCATAGGTTTAGGTTTTTGGATGTATAGGGTTTTTGGCATTCCTGTTTATTGTAAAAAGTCCTTTAGAGCCTCATTGTAATCATATTCTTATGAATTTAAGTAGCAGTCACATCTCTTCTAAGAGATAAGCTTCCACCATTCTAGTGAGTCTTTCACTATGTATTTTTACAGTCTCTGTACATTTATTTCATTAATAGAAATTGTGTATTACTATATCTTTGTGTTTATGGTTTCATATCTGATAGATTTTTGTTATATTATTGGATATCCACGATATCTCTATGCATTTATTTATTATATATCCTCTCTCATTTCGTGCCGAAAATAATCTGGATCACTCTCTCTATCCTTTTTTCTATAGGATAGGGATTTATTTTCTCTCCTTCTACTATGATGCATTCATAGATCCAAAGTTCTAATCATTCCTCTACTTAAATTTTTGCTCGATTTTGATAGAATATCTATAAGTGGATCCCAGTGATGAGATGTCTAGAAACTCCATTGATATTTGGATGTACCTATGTAGACCCCCACGATATTTTAGAACTAGATGTCGCTTAGAGTCTTTGATACCTAGCTTGGTGTGTAAAGTATGGAAGATATTCGTGAACTCCATTTTGGAACATCAAACATGGATAGTTCATCACACATCTCCTCGTTTCAGTTAGTCGAGAGTTTGACCTACATCTGGATACAGTCAGGCGGGCGATCAAAAAACACACCACATCAGTTGGTTAGGTAGTCGACATCGCTGTCGGTAAAAATATTCAAATTTCTAAGGAATTTGTATATTTTCTATAAATTTTTGGCGATTTTTAAGGTAAAATAATTTTATTCTATGGAATTCAGGTGAATCCTTTTTAGAAAAAATGGAAATTGGTGAACCTTTTTTTGGGAAAAACTATGAAAAATTAGCCCATTTGCGAAATTTAGCCCCTAAAATCATATATGGCTAGCTCCACTCTGACTGGAGCATCCTTGTTGAGATGACTCAATATCGTGGATTTAGAAGAGTCAACTATAACAACCGATGGTTACATTTGGACAAGATATTTCGGTTTCTATATAAGTTGGTTATATCTTGAGCCTATTAACAGAAGACCCCTTGGGTCATTATAATCATGCAAACAATATCATGTGGATCAATATGTGCACTATGCATTGTGATGTTTTGATCATAGTGCGCTGATCCATATTTAGGAGAAGAACAAATTGATTAAAAAAATGAATACAATAAACACAGAGATAGGAAGAATAACACAAATATCCATTGAACAATATCTTCTATTAAATAATGAAATAGGCTAAAACTGTAAAACTGTAGAACTGAAACTTGTTCGAATGGCGGTAGCTATCTCTGAGAAGCGATGTGGCTTCTACGCGCATCCATCTGAGAAGAATGGATTAAAATGAGGCTCCATAGGCCCTTTTCATATTACTCATGAATGCCAAAACCCTAGACATCCAAAAACCTAACCCTAGAAGGTGAAATGCCAAAAGTCATGTGGGCCCTATGGGTAAGTTGGTGTAATTTGGTACCTCAACTTCCTAGGGTCGTAAATTTTTCATACGACCTATGTTTTAAGCACGTGATATCCCATTAGAAAGGTATTTCAAATAATTACACATTCTTCCATCAAAATGTGACTCTGTCTATAGTTTGACTGTGGCGATACAAAAAAAAAAACGTTTAGGGCCCCAAAACGACCCCAAAAGTACAACAAGATGTGCTTACATGAAAACATACAAAACAATCCAGTTGGATTAGGTGAGAGACCACATGTATACACTTGGAGGATGTGTGGGACTTCACTAGACAACCATACAAGTGTAGAGCCCACAATTATAAAGCAGTACAGAAGAACATGCTGAACAAAAACAAACACGAGGAGATAGTTGGAATAGGTGGGTGGCCACCAATATCCACCTGGATCAATCCTCCCCCCTTAGGAAGAAATGGTCTCCATTGCGTCGAGTTCCCCCATTAGGTGAGGAAAATTCTACTGGATTTGGTCCCGGGTGATCCACTTGCCTTGGTGTAGGAGTTTCCATGCCTTGACAACTCGATAAAGAGTTTCCTCTTCTAGCCAGTGCCCTTGACCTGTCTGTCCACTATCTGATCAGTGGATGCTTGTTCCATGCAGTCAGGTTTGAGATCTGTGGGTGTAAACTATTCTTTGATCTCATAGGTGTCCAATAATGGTGGAAAATATGGTTGAAGGATGTCCACATTGAAGACTGGAGGTAGACCAAGGAAGGGTGGAGTGTTGAGCTCAAAAGAATTTCTACCCACAACCTTGGTGATAGTGTAAGGCCCATAATGAAGTGGGAGAAGCTTCTGATGGGGCTCGATGAGATGCTCCTTCTACATATGTAACAAGAATTTGTCACCAACCTGAAACTGGTGTGGTACCTTGTGTTGATCATGGCGCTTCTTGTACTTAGCATTGGATTTCTACAAAATCTCATGGACCTGTTAGCGGATGTGTTGAATATGCTCAATGAATCTAGTGGCTTTTTCTATCGCAGTTTGATTAGGGGAAGAGTCTGTTTGTGTGGTATCAAGAGGATGTACAACATCAATGGGTCCCAAGGGTTGGAATCCCAGACCCACCTGAAATGGGCTATGGCCGGTGGAACTATAGAGAGCCATGTTGTAACTTTGTTGGACATATGGGAAACTCTCATCCCATGTACATGGATGCTTATAATTTTACATGCGCAGGATGTGCACAATCATCCAATTGATGAACTTTGTTTGGCCATCGATTTGGGGGTGGAAAGAAATGGATTTTGTGAGGTTGGTGTCCAATAGAGACCAGAGATTTGACTAAAAGGTTCTGAGAAACCTATTGTCTCAGTCAGAGATGATGGTTTGTGGTATCCCAAAGTGGACCCACACTCGTTCAAAGAAGAGCTTGGCAGTATCTTCCATTGTGACATTCCTCTTACAGGATGTGAGGATGGCCATCTTTGAAAACAATTAATGATCACAAACACGTAGTCATTTCCTTTCTTGGTGGACGATATGCCAGACATGTGATCCATTGATATGGACTCCCAAGGCTTCTCGAGAATAGGAAGAGGGGTGTATAAGCCTTTCTTCTTAATGGTTGGCTTGGAAATGGCACAGGAAGTGCAAGATCTGATATACTTGATGATGTCCTGTCGAAGTTTTGGCCAATAAAAATGTTTCAGAAGAATGGACACAGTTTTCTCTACGCCAAAATTTCCTGCCACCCAAATGTAGTGGGCTTCCCAAATCAACATTGCATGCTCACTTGTTGGAACACAAAGATGGCCTAGGTGGCATAAGATTCTGTCCTGAAAGTGGAAATCAATGACAATTGTACTTGTACCAAAGAGATGGTAGGTGGTGGCAAAGTCCAGATCTTGTTGATAAAGATGGGGCCACTTTGATGCTTCATGTCCACATGAATGGAGAAAAATGGTGAGTGCATGCACAGGAGGCCGACTGAGGCAGTCAACAACATGATTGGAGATACCTGTCTTATACTTGATGTTGAGAAGGAACTGCTGCAGGTAGGTTGACCACTTCTTATGGCGGTCGTTTTGGAATTTTCCCTGTGTCTGTATGAACTACAGAGGCTTGTGATCAATGTGGATGATCATCTCTTTCCCCATAATGTAATGTTTTCATTGATGACAAGATTGTAAAATGGAATACATTTCCTTGTTATAGGTGGGGTATTTACGAACTGTATAGAAGAGTGTCTCACTATGGTATGCCACCAGATGCCCGTGCTGAGTGAGAACTGTGCCCACAACATAGTCAGATGCATCAGTCTCAATCTCGAATGGTTGTTGCAGATCAGGAAAGGAGAGTATTGGAGCTGAGCACAAGCGATGCTTCAGATCATCAAATGATTGTTTCTTCTCTTTCCCCCACACGAACTTGGCCCTACCACTACCCTTGGTAACTTAGCTGAGGGCCCATGTAATATGGGAGAATCCCAACACGAACTGTCGGTAGAAGTTGACTAGTCCCAAAAAGTTCTGAAGCTCGGTCAGTGTGGTCGGGGCTAGCCAGTCATTGACGAATTGGATCTTAGTTGGATTGACATGTACCCCATGCTCATCAACAATGTAGCCAAAGTATTGGACCCTGTTCATTCCAAAAGATAATTTTTCTAAGTTGGCGTAAATTTTGTGCTGTCGCAGAGTGCTCAAAACCTGTTAAATATGCCGCATGTACTCCTCCCACATTTTGTTGAAGATGAGGATGTCATCCAAATATACTACCAAAAAGGAGTTGATGAAGGGTCTCAATACATCATCCTTCAATCTCATGAAAGTGGTTGGTGCATTTTTTAAGCCAAAGGGCATGACCAACCATTCGTAGAGACCTTCTTTAGACTTGAAGGTTGTCTTCCATACATCAGTTGGTTTGATGGGAACCTAGTGGTAGCCAAAATTCAGGTAAATATTGCTAAATAACTTGGACTACTTGAGTTGGTCAAGAAGGTCATCAATCCTGGGAATGGGATAGTGGTTCCTAACTATGATTTTGTTTAAGGCTCTATAATCAATGCAGAGTCACCAAGTCTCGTCCTTCTTTTGCACTAGTACAATCAGGCTTCCACAAAGGGAGGAGTTGGGTCTGATGTGCCCCTTTTGAAAAATATCTTGGATGTGACCCTGATTTCATCATTCTCCATCAGCGAGAACAGATAGACTGGTCCATTAGGTAGAGGTGCGCCGGGGGTCAAGTCTATTGGATGCTTGACTTGGCAGTGTGTCAGTAACAGTGTAGGTGAGGAGAATATGTCTCTGTATTCTTCCACAATCCCATCCACTTGTTGCTGCTACAAAGAGAGGAAATTTGTAGAGGCCATGAATGTGGAGAATACCTTCTTCTTACTATGAGGATAGATCACAAAG
This sequence comes from Picea engelmannii, assembly GCA_009831015.1. NCBI lineage: Eukaryota > Viridiplantae > Streptophyta > Pinopsida > Pinales > Pinaceae > Picea > Picea engelmannii. The sequence goes on along the minus strand of ML788339.1, from coordinate 165,075 downwards.
AAGATGAACTTCTCGGTCTATGAAATGACCTTACTTCATTGCTTAGCAAAGGTTAAATAAATAGCAGTAGGGGGTGCTACCTCGGGGATCCTGTACAATTGTATACCCAAAGTAATAATAAAACTTTGGGGTCTAGACTCATACACAACATGATGCTTCCAAAAATATGGTTTTCCTAAAATAAAATCACAAAATTCAAGGGGAGAAATATCACACAGTACCTCATCTTTGAAAGGCTTGATGTCGTAGGGAATATGGCACTGTTGGATGACACATAGATCTTTTCCTTGGTGAAGCCAACCGATGGTGTAGGGATGCAGGTGAGGCATCATTGACAGGTCCAAACACTTGACGACCTATGCTAAAATCAGGTTCTTCTAACTATCGTCATCGACAATGAAATGAATCAGAGCCCCCTTGACCCACATCTGCGAGTGAAAGAGGCGTTCCCATTCCTTTAGTTCCTCTGGTTCGCTTGGTCAGACTTTGGTGGTATTGACAGTGGCACTGGGTTCAACATCAATAATCCACTTCCCTCTTTTAGGATTTGAATTGGAATTAGAATCAACCTCTGACTCAGAATCCTTTAGCTCGACCACGAGGGACTTATTGGAGCGACATTCTTCGGTGTTGTGCCAAGGAAATTTATGGTACTCACACCATTTTCCCGTGTCCTTATTCATATTCTCATTTCCCTTCTTGTGCTGCGGCTTGGACTGGTTTTCCTAAGGGTGTCCATCTCGACCTAGCCCCTTGCTGTGTGGGTTGGGGATGCCTTTTCCCTGCTTCGACTATGAAGGGTTTATAGATCCAAACTCTCACCGTTTCTTCTTAAATTTCTATTCGATCTTGATAGTGTATCTATAAGCCGTGCTTAATGAGGCGATGTCCAGGAACTCCATTTATGTTTGAATGTATCTATGCAAACAACCGTGGTATTTGTGCACCAGATGATGCTCAAAATATTTGATACCCAATTTGGTGTGTAGGGTATGGGAAATATTGGTGAAGTCTCGTACTATTTGGTCCCTTTCTTGACGTAGGGTGTTCCATCTGGTGTACTAGTCCTTGTAGCTTCCAACATGGTAGTATTGTTCTTTAATGACGTCCTGGAAGGAATGACATGTAGGGGCCACCACAAAAATTCATATTCCTCCACGACTCTTTTCTCAGAGTAAGTATCCCACCAGTCTTTAACATGGGGAACGACCTTGAGGAGTGCAAATGTGATATTTTCCCTATCGGAAAAATTGTGGACCGAAAAATATACTTCGAGGAGATTCAACCATTTATCTACAACATTTTCATATATTAGTCCTTCAAATAATGGAATATCAAAATTTACCTGTAACTTGAAGGGGGTTGCATGGCCGCTTGATGAAGATGCTTCTCCTGTGGGAAATTGTCGAAGGATTTGTGTGAATTTGTCCATCATTTTGTTCCTTTGTCGTGCAAGGGATTCATTGAGAAACATTTTAATAGGATATCCTGCTCCATCATATTTCTTTTCATCTCCCATGTATTTTTTTTGGCCTTGACGCAACCTATATGGTAATGGATCGATTGGTTCTAGTCCCAACTTCTTGTACCCAGACCTTGTCTAGGACATGCACGAAGAAAAATAAATGAAGAGAAGACTGCTTTGATACCACTGATATGGATTTAGGTGTGGAATAAAATGATTAATAGACTGAATACAATAAACACAGAGATAGGAAGAATAACAAAAATATCCAGTGAAAAATATCTTCTATTAAATAATGAAGTAGGTTGAAACTGTAAAAGCGCTTTACTGAAACTTGCTCGAATGGTGGTAGCTATCTCTGAGAAGAGATGTGGCTTCTACGCGCATTTGTCTGAGAAGAATGGATTATAATGAGGCTCTAGAGGCCCTTTTCATATTACTCATGAATGCCAAAACCATAGACATCCAAAAACCTAACCCTAGAAGGTGAAACACCAAAAGTCATGTGGGCCCTATGGATAAGTTGGTGTAATTTGGTACCTCAACTTCCTAGGGTCATAACTTTTTCATACGAACTCCTTTTTAGGCATGTGATAGCCCGTTGGAAAGGTATTTCAGAGAACTACACATTCCTTTGTGGATATAAAAAAACAAAGTTTAGATCCCCAAAACATCCCCAGAAGTACAACAAGATGGGATGACATGAAAACATACAAAATAATCTAGTTGGATTAGGTGAGGGGACACCCACATCCACCTGGAGGATTTTTGGGGCTTCAGACACCCCCAAAAGTGTAGAACCCACAATTACAAAGAAGTATAGAAGAACGTGCTGAACAAAATCATACATAAGGAGCCAATTGGAATAGGTGGGTGGCCACCAATATCCACCTAGATCATGTGCTTTGCTTAAGTTCTATAACAATGTCTTTAGACACCACCTTCTATCTTCAAATTTTTTTATTCCTCTTCGATTATTTGTAGTACTTTGTTTTCTATTTCATGTCGTGTTCCACCCTATTCCCCAACATGGTGTCAAAGTCAATGGTTTAAAACCTTGACTTGTTATCTGCAAACCTTATTGAGTCGGATCTGTTGTGTGATTGAATTTGGGTTGGTAGTTTTTTGATTGGAACCTTTGAAAAAATAAACATTTTTTTTCTAGATATCGAAGATGGATTTGAATATTGATCTTGTTGTTATGAATAGATCAAATTATGCAGTATGGGCACTAGATATAGAAACCTTATTGAAAATAAAAGGACCATGGTAGTATACAAAGATAGCCATTCCATATCCAATATGCGATCAAACAAAGTTTGTTGTTGATGGAAATAAGGATGAGGATGTGGGGTTCATAACGACCTATATCTCGTGGGAGATTTGATTTCACCTTAGTGGAATCGATTTCCCTCATCAATTCTGGAAGAAGATGAAGTCATTGTTTGACCAAGTCAACGAGAGCCATATCATGTAGTTGGAGAAATAGTTGATCTCTATTGACCCTCATTCTTTTGACATAATAGATGACTATTTGGTGCATATCAAAGATATCTAGTTGAAATTGGGTGAATGTGGAAAGAAATATCAAAATAAGGATGGAAAAATCATCGATATGGTCTCGATGAAATTGATAACATCATTCAATGTGTTCGTGCTGAATTTCTTCACTAACTGACAAACATGCAAGGAAGATGACAAGGATTACGACTTTGAAGCTTTCTGTGGTCTCTTGATTATTGATCAACACAAAAATATAAAAGAAGGAAATATTGATGGTAAACATCAAGCCCAATTTCTCAAGGGAAAGAGAAAGATGGATCCCAGGGATAAAGTATGGTTTGATTCTTCTACACATAAACCTACATACGATGACTAGAAACCATAGAGACAGATAGATGCACCTGAGTGAAGTCAAAAGAAGAATACATGTCATTATTGTGGAAAGAATGGACATGTGGAATAAGTATTATTTATTAAGAGAGATTATTTAGAGGAGAAGGTTGAATGCTTGGAAGGAGACGTGTCTGTTGTACGATGACATGTTGGTAATTTCACCTTTCAAGTTGGGACTTCTCAATCCTTGTTTTGATTTTGCGCAAAATGAATGGGTAGTCGACTTTGGGTGCAATCATCACATGACTAAGGATTACTCCTTGTTCATGTGGTTGGATGAAGCAAAGGAGAGGAAAATCTATGTCATTGATGATTTTTCTCTCAATGTTGTTGGTTATGGTGATGTTTCCTATCAACATGGGAATATTGTTGACATCTATCATCTGTCAAACCTCAATGCCAATATGTTGTTTGTTTCTTAGTTAACACAGATAGGTAATATTGTGGATTTTTTGCCAGATTGGTTCTATGTTCATAATTTTAATAAAGGAAAGTCGATTGTTGTTGGTGGGATTCTCGACCCAATAGATAGTTTGTACAAATTTTGTGAAACAACTCGAGTTAACATTGAACTGACTACACTTGTTTCTCACACTAATGAAAGAAGTAGAATATGGCATGAGTGACTCAGACACTCGGATTTCCAAAGTCTGCATGCACTGGAAACTCACAACACGAATGTTGGTTTACCTAAATTGTTTCCCCATGAAGGAGTCTGTAAGGGATATGTGCTTGGGAAGAATCATTAGGAACCATTCGAATATGAAAAAGCACGGTGAGAAAAAAAAACTACTAGAGTTGGTTCATAGTGATGTTTTCTGCATCAATCTACTTTCACTAGTAGGTGCAAGGTACATTTTGACTTTCATTGATTATTTCTCTCACTTTACATGGGTTTATTTTCTAATGAACAAGAACCTTGTCTTTGAAAAGTTCAAGAAGTTTAGATCCTTTGCTGAAAAACAATGTGGTCGACCCATCAAGTTCCTGAGATCATACAATAGTGGTGAGTATGTAAATTGACCTTTGGAATAATACCTGGTTAGATCTGGTATTGAATGGAAACAATCATTTGCTCACATACTGCAGAAAAATGGAGTCACAAAATGGAAGAATTGGACATTATTCGAAATGTCTAGATGTATTATGTATGATAAATATATGCCTCCTCACTTCTTGGCTGAAGCGATCTATTGTGAAAACTATCTAATCAATCACATCTCAACTCGAGTTGTTCCTTCCATCAATCTAATTAAAAAATGGTGTGGAAATAATCCTTTAGTTGGCCACCTCTATGTGTTTGGATGTGTTTCCTGGGCTCACCTTTCTGATGATTGCAGAAATAAGTTGGATACAAAGAGTCATTCTTGCATCATGATGGGATACTTTGAAGAGTCTAAATCCTATTGACTATTTCACCCTGTCAAGTGAGAAATCATTATCATAAGTAATGCACAATTTGATGAGAAGTCTTCTAGAATTCAGTTGTTGAATTCCTCCTCTCGATTGTTGTAGGATTATGCCTTTGATGTTTTTTACAACAATGGTTCTCCTACTCAATATTTCGGTCCTTCAACTAGAGAGTCAAATGTTGTTCCTATTTTGACTAGATTTTCATCCTTCGAGTAGACTAGTCTATCATCCTCTGGTTTGATTGGTCCATCGAATGAAGACTCACTGACTTTTGATCAACTTTCTACAATGAACTGTAGTTCACATATTTCTTGTCTACCCAGATGGGATGCTAAGAAAATTGAATTTTCTAGAGTTGATGTCATGGATGTTTCCTCTGGACGACAAACTCGAAGTGAAAAGAAACATGGAAATATTTCCTTGATGACTTGTGTACTTGAAAATTCTGATCATGTTTCCTATTGAGATGTTGAATGACAACTTGAATGGGAGCAGGCTATGTAGAGATAAATTTATTCTTTGTCGAAGAATCACACTTGGGACTTAGTTTCTTGACTAGAAGGAAAGAACACTATGAAGTGTTGATGGGTCTACCAAACCAAATTTACTTCTTAAGGTGTTTTTGATTGACATAAAGAACTCTTAGTTGCAAACAAATTTTATCAATAAGAAGACATCAACTGCACTAAGACCTTTACCCTTGTCGCAAAGATCAACTCTATTTTACTGATTCTTTCCCTTCTTGCTAGTTTTGGATGGAAAATCCATTAGATGGATGTGAAGAGAGTGTTTCTTCATGGATATCTATTTGAAGAATTTTTCATGGAATAACCACCTAGTTTTGTGACAAATTCTAATTTTGTTTGTCGACTCAAGAAGTGGATTTATGGTTTGAAGCAGGCTCCTCGATATTGGTATGATAAGATTATCAATTTCTTTCTTTGACTTGGTTTCAAACATTGTGAAATTGATCACAGTTTGTATGTGTTCCATACCAATGGATAAACCTTGTTTGTTGTTGTAAATGTAGACGAATTACTCATTACTGGCATTAATAATGATCTCATCATTAGATTGAAGAAAAAACTTGCCGACTCCTTTAAACTAATAGATATTGGTACTCTGCATTATTTTTCATGTCTTCAAGTATTACAACTTTGTGATGGTTTTTTAATTTCTTAGTCTAAACATGTTGTTATAATCTAGGGAAAAGCAGGGAGATTGATTGGTATATCCTTACATAGACATCATAGAAGATACATACACACATATAGGAATAGATAGAGACATACACAAGTAATGAGAGCTCAAATAACAATCCTTTATTATATGATCTAGAAGTACAACACAGTTGTATACAATCTCACATGAAGCTACTTGATCTTTCATGTGCTTGTCTATTTATACTCCTTTTAGGAAGTTGAAACCACTTAACTTCCTGGGTCATTCAGTATAACAGATAATTCTATAGACATCTATTTCTACCTTCGATGATTGACTGAATAATTCTTAGTTGATCGTCAGACCTAGTTAACAAAGTCTACTATCCCCTACAACATCCCCCCCCACCTCAATTCCTTGCTCGTCTTGAGAAAGAGGGGAGTATACAAAATTATTTTTCCATACTTTGATAAAAAAAATTACAAAATTTGGAAATAGAAGATGGAGAGAGAGAGAGAGAGAGAGAGAGAGAGAGAGAGAATATTCATATCGTGGACCGAATTAAAGTGATATTTTTGACTGCTCTGTTGTGCCTGGACTTATCTTGCTGGTCTTGTTGACTTCCTTTCTCTTTTCACTTTCTATACTGAGTTTGAAGGAAGTATGAATGATGCTAGAGACTGACTATTTCATTTGTTGTATGAAATCACACCATGTGTTGATTGCCTACTGTGCTTTGAGATTTAGTATTTTTGAATGGGAAATCAGGTCAAATTTTTCTGCTATATCTGATGTTTGAGTTGTACCTGACTCTTGTTCAATTTTTTTTTGCTGTGACCTACATTTTATATTTGAGATGGATGAGACAGTTGGTTTTTTGGTCAGTTTCCAACTGCACTTTGTTTCCCTCCTTCTGCCATTCTTGTTCTTTCTGTGAGAGTTGTAGCTTCGCTGCTTTTTGTTTTGCCAGTTGTGTGGTGAGGGATTCTTTGGTTTTTCTATCAATGGTTGAGTTTATTTCTCTTTCTTTACTTTTGAATGCATCCTTTTGTATCCAACATTTTATAAATGCTTCTGCAAAATGGGTCGGCCATTCACTTACCACATAATTTAGTGTGATAGTTTTTTTGGTCAATTTTTTTGTATTCTACTTGAATCCTTGAAGATTATTTTGTACTGTTACCAAGGCTGTGTTCAACTGTTTTTGAGTTTTTTGAATTTCCTTGGCTCCAAATTTGTATTGTTGTTCCTTTTTTTTTTTGCAGAGTCACTACTTGTTGTTAGTATTTTGTACTAGTTTTGATCAGACTTTTGATTAACTCTTTAAACCCTTCTAAGGGGTTCTGTGCCTATGGTATATTCTTTATCCCCTCATTCAACTTGACTTCTTATATTCACTCCTGCAAGATGTTCTTTTGTTCTTTTTTTAATTTCTCGATCGACTTTCTTCTTTGAGAACCTTCTTCCACCTCCTTGTTGATTCTTTTGAAATGGCTCCATGTAATTCAAATAGGTATTTGTCAGAAATAGTGGTTCGGTCAAACGTGGCTTCAACCACAGAACTCGATGTGCTGGTTGGGTGGGTCGTTCTAATAGTTATCATGGGAGAATTCGTTTTCATTATTTTATATGCATATTTTGAGGGATGACCATCTTTTGACACTGTCTGGTGTGACATTGAAATGCTATGTTCACTTGTTTTTTTTTTCTTCCTCCTCTTCCTAATTGTTTTGCACTTCCTTGTCTAATGTGTCTTGAAGATATTGGGTTGGCGCTTTTGTGTTATTCTTCTCAAAATCAATAGGATTGACCTTGGGGAAGTTCCTCTCATTATGCAGGTTCTCCAAGATTTTTGTTTGTATGCATGGGATGTCACTTCCTGGTTCTGTTTCCTTATTAATTTGGCAAGCATCAACTTGTTGTGTTTATATTGTCTACAAGATGTATTCCCACTAATCTAATGCCTCGAATGGGTGAACCGCTTGCTTTTGTGTCTGGTTGGATGGCTCACTTTCTTTTATTGACTCAATTGTCTGGTGTGGTGGACCTTGTTCCCTGGCCAACTGACGTTGTATCAAATCATTTTCGATTTCCTTGAATAACTTCTACTACTCTATGTTCATGGTTTCAATGTCAACATCGGTCGACTCAACTGGATGATCAGATTCTGTTTCTTTTGATGACTCAGTGATTATGATTTGACTTTTCTTTTTCCTTGGTCATTCTTCTACGATGGGTATTGGATCTATTGTGGGTGATTCTGTAGTTAGGTCAATTGCTGCATCGGGTGTCCTTTTCTTACTTGGTATTTTTCTCATCCTCATCTGCCATTCTGTCGTGGTTGTTGTGACCTTTGTCGGGATAACAAAAGTAGTTTTTCTTTCTATGTTTTTCTGTCTTTTTTCACATCTTGTTTTGATTTTCCTAATTGTGCTCTTGATGTGCTTGATATGATTCTTTTTTCCTTAGATTTATGCATAGCCTCCTTCATTCCTGGTCTGACCGAGGAACTATATATTTTTTTCATGATGGTGGTGTCTTTTTTATTTTTATTTATCTTCTCGAAAATCTTAGTGGTAATACTTGACAATTTTTCCTGGATGATGGGGTCATTTAAGTTGATTCCCTCCTTTTATTGGAATGTTTCCCTCCAAAATTCCTCTGTGTCGATTTCTAGTTCTTCTTCCTTGACAACCTTTTTCCCCTTGTTTTTTTTGTTTGGTTTCTTTCTTTTACCTGTGGATCGATTTGCACATACAACTATCAAGGCTTGTAAATCCTCAACGAAGGGAACTGTATACATAGATACTTTCTTCTTCCCGCTCCCCATCGGTCAATTTTTATACTAAATTTACCCCTGTTTGTTGTGCTTTAGGGGGAATTTCTAGCTCCTAGTTGATTTATCTTTCCAAATCTATGAAAATTTCTTCTACTATTGGTTGGCAGTGCAGTTCTTTTGGCTTTGGTGCCGACTCGACTCTGCACCATAGCTTTGTGCAGTAAAGGTCGAGTTAAATATGGTAGGTTTTTGGTAACTCTTGATGGAATACTTGTTAGTCCTTCCATCTATGTGTATTGTATTTTAAACCTGTGACCCATAGTCAAAATATCTCTTGTGGTGGCAGTGAGTTTGACGTTCCTATTTGATTAGATGAGAAGACTATGTACTTCTCCATTTTTGGGAATTTCTTAGATGTAAATGATAGTTCTTCGATGGGATCATTTTGTTCCATTGCTATCTAGATGAGTAATGAGGTAAATTTGATGGCCTTGTTAGAATATTGGCATTCCTTGCAGTTGGGTCTGATTGTGTCGGCTAGGTGTTCCACCCAATTGAACCTTTCAACATTATGATAAAATTGTGCTATTGATTCGACCATTTTCATGTTTACATATTATGCTCGACCTGTCAGTGTGAAGCAAAAAGACACTATTATTGCAGTCTAATGGGATCTTAAGTCGATGATTTTATTAATAAGAAACCCCTTAGAATTTTTAGCTGTCGCCGAACCTATCAAAAATTGCATCCAGTTGCTAATGTTGGTTGTATTCAGAACCTTGGCCCTTATTTTCGGAATACCAGTGATGTGGTAGATAAGTCCATCTATTATTTTTATTGGTTGGTCTAGCCATAGGTATCGTTGATGATACCAAATAAAAATGAACTTTGTCGCTTATTCCTTCCATCGTCCCATGTTGACGATTTGTGGGGCTCCAAGGATGTATCTAATTCTTGATTTTTCCAGGAATTTAGTATATTATTTCCAATTTCCTTCATGCATTGCCCATTATGTAAAAAATTTCAAATGTTTTCTCCAACATGCTTCCTCTATCCTCCACTACTAGATATTATGCATCCTGATTTGTAGCGGCATCGGAGTTGCTAGGTCTAAAACTTGTCTTGGTCTTAGACCCTCCATTGTGTTGCCAACTTGACCTCTCATCCTTGGAATTTATGGATCTTGATCACTGGTTTAAGGAAAAGCTATTTAATTTGTGGGTTCATTCGACTGTGTACTCTTCTCTATACTTAAATGCAGGGGAGAAATTAACAATGAAGTGAAATCATAGGCTTCTTCGATATTTATAGCTGGTAGCTAAAACATTGGGTTGAATGCATCTAGTTTTTCTCAAATTTTGTGCTCTTCTGTTATAATTATAAATGGTACGACTAAGTCGAATGAGTGGACATTTATATCGATGATTGACTGGCATTTGTTCATTTCCCTTCAGTCATTAATTGATAGGTCTTCTAATTGGATGTCACACGTAGCGGTGTGATTCTTTTTTATGTGAGTGAAAATGAAACGATCATTTCCATGTTGTTGTTCATTAATGTTCTTGTCAACCATTACTTGTATAGAATTAAATGAACTATATTTGTTGACGTCGGTGTTTCCTTAGTCGGCATTATCCTTGGCTCAACCGATGAGGTCTCCTCTATTTATACGTGGTTGGTATGTGGGATGACCGACCAATATTCTTGATTCGTCTTGTTCTTTATTATTGAGGTGTCTTAGTCGATGTTGCTGGTAGCTTGTCTGCTCATTCATTTTTCTATGTTTGACTATGTTTGAATGATGATATTGTTGGTTGTGGAGCCTAATTATCTTCCTGATTCAGAGGTCTTTTACTTTCAGCCTTGTTTATACCCCATGAAGTATTTACACCCCAGAAGTATGTACACTCTTCCATGCAGGGGAGTGTAGAGGGGGGGTACCCCCTCTGCGGGGGGGCCATCCCCTTGGTTGGGGGGTTTGGGGGCAAGCGGGTCCCCAAAGGAAAAATTGCCTTGTAAATGTATATTGTAATTTCATTGTAAATCTGGACTGTTCATTATAAGGACGCAGATCTAACGATAGAGATTATGTTAGGGTTTTTTTCCCTAGAAGGAAACCCTCTTTTATGAGGGAAATGTATTGCGGCTATGGTTGATGGCAAATATTGTATTCTGAGATAGGATACTGTGAGAGAAAGAAGAGGAAGTTACAATGGGTTTGTTGTAGGTTGTATCCCTTCATATGCTGGATAAGAATAAAGGAAGGACCTGACAATTTCTCTGGTGGACATAGCCCACACTGGGTGAACCACGTAAATCTGTGTCTCTATTGTATTGTGTATCTTCTATGTTTTTTTTTCGCATTTGTTTTATTTTATTGCTCCACGGTCCTGTTTTTTCTAACAACTGGTATCAGAGTGAAAGGTAACTCATAGGAAAAGAGGGTTCCTAGTTCGAGTAGGAGCAATGTTGAAAGATGGAAAAATTAGGGTTGAGAAATTTAACAGCCAAAACTACCAATTATGGAAGATGAAGATGGAAGACTATTTATATCAGAAGGATCTATTCCTACCATTAGGTAGAATAGAAAAGAAGTCGGCAGCTACGAAGGACGAAGAATGGGAGATTCTTGACAGAAAGGATCTAGGAACGATACGACTGATCTTGGTAGCGTCGATGGCTTTCAATATTTCCAAAGAAAAGACAACGAAGGGTTTGATGGATGCATTGGCCAAATTGTATGAAAACCCTTGGCGTCCAATAAGGTATTTCTAATGAAGAGATTATTTAATATGAAGATGTCGGAAGGTGGGTCTATTGCAGATTATTTAAATGATTTTAATATAGTTACAAATAAACTAAGTTCTGTAAAAGTGGACTTTGGTGATGAGGTCAACGCTCTTCTAATCTTGTGCTCATTGCCAGAAAGCTGGAACGACTTGGTCATGGATGTAAGTAACTCTATCTCTGGTTCAAATACTTTAAAATTTGATGATGTTGTTGGTGTTATCCTTACTGAGGAAATGCGATGGAAAAACACAGGTCAGACATCAGGAAATGCGTTGAACATGGAGAACAAGGGAAGGAAAAAGGATAGAGGAAAGGGTTTCGGGAACCGTGGGAATTCTAGGAAGAGCAGATCCAAATCCAGACTTGGAAAGATAGAGTGATGGAATTTTGGGAAGAAAGGACATCTGAAGAAAGACTGCAGAGCTCCAAAGAAACAAAGAGATGGACAACAGGAGAGAAATCAGGAAGAAAATGTAACAGGTGATGTGTTACAAGATGCTTTGATTCATTTTGTAGATAATATTTCTGAGTCTTGGGTAGTATATTAAGGGGCTTCATTTCATGCCACACCCCATAGGAAACATTTTCTATATTATGTTTAAGGTGATTTTGGACAGGTTCATTTGGGTGACGATGCACCATGCAAAATTGTTGGAATGGGAAAGGTAAAAATAAAGCAACGCAATGGAAAACAATGGTTGTTGAAAGAGGTAAGACATGTTCCATATTTAAGGAAAAATATAATTTCAATAGGGCAGTTGACAAGTGAAGGTTGTATATCCATATTTACAGATAAGATGTGGAAGATCATCAAAGGATCATTGGTGATAGAGAAAGGAGAGAAGGTAGGTATATTGTATTTATGTACTGGTAATACTGACTCTTCTATCTCTTTAGATTCTATAGGAGTGGATAGATCATTGTGGCATCATAGGATTGGACACATGAGTGAGAAGGGGATGCAGATAATTCACAAAAGAAATTTGTTTCCAGATCTTAAACAAATTGATTTGGACTTCTGTGAGCATTGTGTTTATGGAAAACAAAAGGGAGTCAGATTTCTCAGAGTCGGAAAAGAAAAGAAGAGTGAAAGGTTAGAGCTTGTGCATACAGATGTATGGTGACTAGCTCATGTATCGTCTCTTGGTGGCTCTCATTATTATATTAATTTTATTGATGATGAAACTAGAAAAAATTGGGTTTATTGCATTCGACAAAAATATGATGTTTTTGATACTTTTAAGAAATGGAAAGCTTTGGTTGAGAATGAGACAGGAAAAAAGTTGAAGTGTCTCAGATCAGATAATGGAGGTGAATATTGCAGCAAGGAGTTTGATGATTACTGTTCATACCATGGGATTCGTAGAGAGAATATAGTTCCAAGAACACCACAAGAAAATGGTGTGTCAGAAAGGATGAACGGGACAATCATGGAGCGTGCAAGGAGTATGAGATTGCATGCTGGTTTTCCCTTACAGTTTTGGGCAGATGTTGTAGATATGTTTGTTTACTTAATAAACATAAGACCTTCAAGCTCTTCAGATGGTAGAATTCCATAGGAGGAATGGATAGGAAAAAAGGTAAACTATTCGTTTTTTTAAACTTTCGGTTGTGAAGCATTTGTCCATATTGATAAAGAAAATAGAACAAAGCTTGAGGCAAAATCCAAGAAGTGTACCTTTATTGGATATTGTGTTAATGGTTTTGGTTATCGCTTATGGGATTATGAAAATAACAAAATCATTAGGATTAGAGATGTCATATTCAATGAGAAGGTCATGTACAAAGATTAGTTGCAGGGAAAGAAACAGGAAAAAGAAAAACAAGAATACACAGCACTTGATGAGATCACTGAAAAAGAAATTCCAAAGGAACCAGAAAATCAAAATATACAACAACAGGAGCAACAAGTACCTCAAACACCTGCAAGTGTTGTTAGGAAATCTACCAGGTTAAGTATACCCCTTGAGCGATACTCTCCTTCATTGTATTATTTATTGTTGACTGATTCTGGTGAACCAGAATGTTATGAAGAGGTAATGCAAGTAGACAACAAAAGGAAGTACGAGCAAGGCATGAAAGAGGAAATGGATTCCTTGGTAAATAACCATACTTGGGACTTGGTTCAGTTGGTTGCAAGAAAAAGAGCACTGCAGAATAAATGGGTTTATAAGTTGAAGGAAGAAGATGGAGGAGAAAAGAGATACAAGGCTAGACTTGTTGTAAAGGGGTTTGCGCAAAAGAAAGGTATATATTTTGATGAAATATTTTCTCCTGTTGTTAAAATGACTTCAATTAGAACTATTTTAAGTCTTGTGGCAGTAGAATATTTGCATCTTGAACAGTTATATGTAAAAACAACTTTTATCCATGGGGATTTGGAGGAAGAGATTTATATGCAGTAGCCACAGGGGTATGAGGTCAAAGGGAAGAAGAATTTGGTATGTAGGTTGAAGAAGAGCTTATATGGCCTAAAGAAATATCCAAGGCAGTGGTATCTAAAGTTTGACAAGTTTATGACATAACAAGGTTATAGTAGATGTCATTCTGATCACTGTGTTTATTTTAAAAAGCTAGAAAATGGAAGCTTTATTATCTTGCTATTGTATGTAGATGACATGCTTGTTGAAGGGTCTAATATGCAGGATATAAATGTTCTCAAGAAGAAATTAGCCAATTCATTTGCGATGAAGGATTTGGGTGCTGCAAAGAAAATCCTTGGTATGAGAATAACAAGAGATAGGAAAAATCACAAACTGACATTGTCTCAGGGTGAGTACACAGAGAAGGTGTTGGAGAGGTTTAGAATGCAAAATGCAAAACCAGTTAGTACACCTTTGGCTAGCCATTTCAAATTAACTAAGGAAATGTGTCCCAAGACATAGGAGGAGATATAATACATGTCCAAGGTCCCATTTTCATCAACAATTGGCAGCTTGATGTAAGCTATGGTTTGCACAAGACCAGATATTGCACATGCAGTGGGAGTTGTGAGCAGATATATGAACAATCCAGGGAAAGAACATTGGGAGGTAGTAAAGTGGATTCTCAGATACTTGAGAGGTACTGCTAATCATGCATTATGTTTTGGAGGTTCATAAACCATTCTACAAGGATATGTTGATTCAGATATGGCATGTGATAAAGATAGTAGGAGGAGTACCACAGGGTATGTGTTTACTATAGGTGGAACAACAGTAAGTTGGATTTCAAAACTGCAAAAGGTTGTTTCACTTTCAACAACAAAGGAAAAGTATGTTGCTGCTATAGAGGCTAGTAAAGAGATGATTTGGTTACAGAGTTTTATGGAGGAATTGGGAAAGAAGAAAGAGAATAACAGGTTGTACTGTGACAGTGAGAGTGCCATTCATCTTGAAAAGAACTCAACCTTCCATTCAAAGAATAAGAATATATAGTTGAGGTACCACTTCATACGATCCACCTTGGAAGATGGACATTTGAAGTTGGAAAAGATACACACTAGCCATAATCCTGCAGACATGTTAACATAGGGAGTAACCAGGGAGAAACTGAGTTCCTGCTCAGTTTCAGTTGGTCTTCAAGAATGAAGATGAAGATGAGAAATTTTCTAGGTCCAAGAAGGTTCAGAGTCCAGCATATACAACAGCGGTGGAGTTGTTGAGATCAATCTCCAAGTGGGAGATTGTTGGTTGTGGAGCCTGATTATCTTCTTGCTTCAGAGGTCTTTTACTTTCAGCCATGTTTATACCCCATTAAGTATTTACACCCCAGAAGTATGTACACTCTTCCACGTGGGGGAGTGCAGAGGGGGTTACCCCCTCTGTGGGATTCGGGGGGGCTATCCCCCTGTCTGGGGGTCTGGGGGAAAGAGGGGGTTCAGGGGCGAAGCCCCCGAAGGAAAAATTGCCTTGTAAATGTATATTGTAATTTCATTGTAAATCTGGACCGTTAATTATAAGGTTGTAGATCTAATGATAGAGATTATGTTAGGGTTTTTTTCCCTAGAAGGCAACCCTCTTTTATAAGGGAAATGTATTATGGCTATGGTTGATGGCGAATATTGTATTCTAAGATAGGAGACTGTGAGAGAAAGAAGAGGAAGTTACATCGGGTTTGTTGTAGGTTGTATCCCTTCATATGTTGGATAATAATAAAGGAAGGACCTGGCAATTTCTCTGGTGGACGTAGCCCACACTGGGTGAACCACGTAAATTTGTGTCTCTATTGTATTATGTATCTTTTGTGTTTTGTTTCCGCATTTGTTTTATTTTATTGCTTCACAGTCTTGTTTTTTCTAACAGATATCGTTCTCCATGCCAGCTTGATTCATGATCTCTTAGTTTGTGGTTGCTTGATCTACGCTCGCTTGCTGTTGATCTTATCGACTCACTTGATTCTCTTTTCATAAGTATTTGTTGTAAGTTGGTTGATGGGGTGAAATTTCAGGAATATATTTTGTTTCTTTGTCTTGGGATCAACGAGGGGATTCTTTCTCTCTAGATTATGCTTTATTGCTACTTTTCTTTGATGTCATGGTGGTCCTTTAAATACTTTACCTTTTCGGTTTCGCATACCTAAATTTTTCCAACTATTTTTTGTTTATTAGATTTAAGCAGGGTTTATTTCTCGTAAGTATGATTAGTTGATTTAGTTGATAAAGTCAACGACTCTGTTGTGTTATTTTGACTTTGTTTGATTCATGTTGGAAATTCCCTACTAAATTTTTCCAACAATGTTATTTTCTTTTACACGTGGTACTTCTTTAGACGGGCTCCGCTAATTAATTTCTTAAATGGTTTTCCCAATAATGTTCATAGTTGTACTTCTTTGTTTGGTCGAATGTCTTCTACAACATAAGGTCCAAGCCATGATGTCTCTAACTTTTTGGGTTTACCTATTATTCAAATATCATATAACAAGACTAACCGTCTTTTATATCTTTTTTTTTTATATGTCGATCATGCCACACTTTATGTTGTTGATTCTGAACTTAGTGGTGATGTATTGCTATTAATATTCCTTCTTTTAGTTTGTTTAATTGACACAGTCGTTTGTTCAAAAATTTTCTTTCGTCAAATTTGGCTATAGCCGCAACCCTATCAGAATTGGTCCAAAATTGTAAAGGGATAACAACTTCTTGTCCGTAGATGAGCTTGAATGGAGTCTGCCCAATCGATCGTTTGTATGTTGATCTATATTCCAAGAGGACCGTAAGAATATTTTCTTCCCAATTATCTTTGTTGAGGCCTTAAATATTTGTGAGTCCTTTGTGTAATGTTTTGTTAAATGCTTCGACCGCCCCATTTTCTTGTGGATGGTAGGTTGTCATTCTTCTATGATCAATAAAAAAAAATTCCAGTAATAATTTAATTGTTTTTTTCATGAAGTGGGTTCCCTGGTCACTTATTAATGTTAGAGGAAAACCAAATCTTCTTATTATATTCTCATATATGAATTTTTCTACTATCTCTCTAGTACAAGATTCGACTGGCTCAAATTCTACTTTCTTAGTCATGTATTCGACTGCAATATTGATGTATTTGGAACCGGTTCGTATTTCCCTCTATGGAAATGGCCTAAGGAAGTTGATAGCCCATATTTCAAACTCTCGTTTGGGGTTTATTGAACTTAGTGGCATTTCATTTTTCCACAAAGGTCATCCAAGCCTCTGAAAACTATCACATTTTCTTACTTGGTCCTGAAAGTATTTATGCACAGTCGACCACTACATTCCTGCTTGTAGTATCTTTCTAGCTATTGTGTTGGCCTAAAAGTGATCCCCGACTGCTCCTATGTGAGATTCATTGATAACAACATCCCTTTCTTGCTCAAGCACACATCTTCTTAAAACATCATCAATTCTCATTTTGTATAAATATCCGTTTATAATTGTGAAAGGTGCACCTTTGAGGGCTAGAACTTTGTTTTTTCTTGTTGGGAGGTCCTTTGGGGTTTTCCTTCTTTTAGTAAAACAACAATATATTCTAACTCTTTAGGTGCAACTTCGACTCGAAAAAAAATGTGCATCAGGGAGATCATCGTCGATGCTTGTCGGGTCTTATCTTGTTTCCAGTCGTGATAGGTGTTCATATCAGACATTTATTTTCCTTGGTCACATGATTATGTCGAATTCAAATTATTGAAATAAGAGCAATGAATGAAAAATATTTCCTTGATGGATTGGTTTATTGACCAAGTATTTCAGTTCTTGATGGTTTGTAAAAAATGTGAAGGGATTTGAAAGTAAGTAGTTACAAAACTTTTGTAGAGAAAATATCATTGCTAGGGCTTCCATTTCTGTAGTCGAATAATTCCTTTCTTCCTTATTCAGTTTTGTACTTGCATATGCATTTGGATGATCAATTTTGTTGTCATATGGTTGTGATAATACCGACCCGATGACTACATTGAATGCATCGACATGGACATGCAAGTTTTTTGACCAGTCTAGAAATTTTAGAATGGGGGCTTCGACCAACTTCTTCTTTAAGAATTCAAAGGATTACTGACAATATTATATCCATGTAAACTCAACATATTTTCACAAGAGCTCATCTATTGGAAAGATGATGTCCAAATAGTGGCGTATAAACTTCCTATAATATTGAGTGTGTCCCAATAAAATTTTGATTTGTTTTTTATTCACAGGCGGATTTATATCGAGGATAATTTTAATATTTTCCATGTCGACCTTTACTCCCTCTTTATAAACCATGTTTCCTAGTAGGATTCCAATTGGTGTGGAAAATATGCATTTCCTGATGTTTAATGATAGTCAAATTTGTTTACAACATTCTAGAATAAGTCGAATCCATTGTATATGATTTTTGAATAGAATATATATTGTCCATTTGTTGAAATATATAACAATTGATTTATAGATATACTCTTGGAATGCCTTAAAAACCATTCTAAAAAAAACCATTGGCGTGTTCTTCAATCCAAATGGCATGACTATGTAGGCGAAGGATCCAAATTCTGAGACAACTGTTGTTTTTTGCTGATCTTATTTTTCTATTGACACCTGAATATAACATGAGAACCCATCAATGAACAAGTAGCATTCGTAACCAACGAATTCATTGATGATTTCATCAACAAAGAGGGTGGGGAACGGATTTGTCAAGATCAGTTTGTTGAGTCCATGGAAATCGACACAAATTATTAATTTTTTGGGATCGTGTTTCTTTGGTTGCACCACCATGGGACTTTCCCATTCTTCCTTGTCAATAGGGTACATAATACCTGCTTGTAGCATTCCTTTGATCTCTTTCTGGACGATCATTTTATATTTATGCTCTAATTTGTTCGGTCATTTTCTGATTAGATTTTCTCCTAGAATAAGTGCAATCTTCATTTCACCCGTTTCCTCTATAATTCCTTTTAGCTCCTTGTAGTCGCATGCAAAAATGTCTTGATATTGATTTAACAGGTTGACTATGCCAAATGTTTGTTTGTCGGTTCAATAGTTACCTATTCGTACCATTTTTTATCAATCATCATTTGATAAGTCAAATTCTTTTGTTTTTATTTCCGCATCCATCCATTCTGGTGGTTTTTCTTTCTTGAGGTAGCATCCACCTTATTCAATTTTTGTGAATCTTTTTGGGGAGTTGGGTTGTTCATGGTCTTATTTTTGTTCCCTGGATATATTTAACACTGAATTCACATGGTTTTGAAATGTTGGGTGGTCCTTTTTCCACTTGAAGCTCTTTCCTGGCCATTTTATATTTTCGATGTCGATCCTCCATGTGGTCATGATTTCTTTGTTTTTTTCCAACAAAAAATTGCAATTTGATGTCGTTCCTAAATCGATTGACATATTTTCTTTTTTCTTCTGTAAAATTGGTGATGGATTTTCTAGAAAGTTTTTCATTTTTTGTGCTGCATCTCTCAGGTGTTCCTCTTTTTTATTAAATTCAAAGTCTTTCACAAAAAAATATTTAATTTCATCCCAGTTTGATGTATGGCCACAATCTTCTTCAATCTTATACCATTTATTTGGTATTTCATCTAATGTACTTGGAAACATATGGGGACACACCCTTTCATCCTATTTTTTTCCACTCGTTTTCATAGTGTTGAATATGATCTACTCGGTCATACCCAATTCTGAAGACGGGAATATCCATGGATTTGGATAATTTCTTATTTCTGAATCGTTCAATGAAGTATGTCGACACAGTCATCCATGTTTGTAATATGGAAAAATGTGTTTCCAACCATCTTGCATCTTGGTCTGTGAAGGTTTCCACAAGGCTTTGCGTCCTCCCTATCTCTCCTATGGATTTTGCTACTTCTTTGACATGAGTCTAAGGTTCATGTCATTCATTGTATCATAAGGGTTTGATTATTTAATTGTCGATCAATATAAGAGTGGAAGTTTGTCAAGTATTTTTTTCATATACTTTTGGTACGACCTATATTGAGTAGAACATCCTAAGATTTTTTTTTGGAATGATTTCAATAGACCAAAAATATTTCAGATGTGCTTCGTAATTCTCAATTTTCCATTTATATAAGGAGGAGTTTCAATTATGCCCGAACGACATGGGATATTCTCTCAAAATTTCTCCTTCTACAGTTGGTTCTACATAATCTCTTTGTTCATTTTTTCTCTGGTATAGGAAATGAGCTTCTTGATCTTCATACCATGACTCCATCCATGGTTATCATTCATTTGGATCCAAAGGAATGATTATTTTCCTCCCACTCCCTTTTAAATTAATTCTATCTCTTTCAAGGGAGATATTTTCTTTCATTTGTTGACCCCATGGTCGATTGATAAGAACTACATATGCCATAATTCCTTCGACGAGGTTGATTACTTCGAAGTCGACCGAAGTTGGTATTCCCATAATTTGAGTGTCTACAGTTCTCAATATTCCAATCAGTTCTATTAATATTTGATCAGTTAATTTAATATAGTTCATCATGGGTGCTAGGTTGGGTCGACCCATTCGTATTCATGTTTCTCTTGGAAAAATATTTACTTGAGATCCAAAATCAATGACCACCTAATTGACCATCATGCCCTCAATATCTAAGTCGACTTGTGGATCCTAATATTTATGTTTATAAGAGAGGTTCCTTGCATCTCTGGTTGGTCTCTAACTGTCTTTGTATTCACATAATATGTTGAGTAGGTCCAACAGTTGACTTACCGAACAATTTTCTTTTAGGAGCTGAAAAAATTCTTGGATGGTGTCTTCATTTCGTCTTCCCGAGTTTTGTTGATCTTTTGTGGAATTATTGAAGAAATTAATAACTTCTCTCATGATTTTCTCTTCTTTGTCAGGATTTGGGAAGGTATTATCTTTCCTTCTTTGATGATATTGTAGTGGAGTGTTAATATATCACCATGAAACCAATATTGTAATGACATGTAAGTTTTTTGAGTTCATCACCTCATCCTTGGATACTACATGTAGTAGATTGACATTTTTTCTTGGCATGATTTTGTCAAGTACTATTGAGTAGTCTTCTAAAGAGTGGTCTCCAATGCCACATATATTGCAAAATTTCAAATCAATTCCATCTTTTATAGGGAAATATGGACTGATGTGATCATCTTTCTAACAATTCAAGTAGTATGTGTTGGATTACTGAGAGGGGGGATGAATCAGTAATAGAGCAATTTAATCCTTTTAAACCATAAAATGAAAGTGTTATATCAATGTAGCATTATCATCCAACATTTGCAGAGTAAATAAAAAATGAACAAATGAACAATCATGCACATACACAGTAAACTAGTGTTTTTACGTGGAAACCCAAGGTGGAAGAAAACCACATAATTCTTTTTCTTATATGTCTTGAAGAATTACATTCATTGGAAGCACCAACTTCCTTTGTTTTCCAGCTACAACTGGAAGGAGGCTCCAACCCCCTAGTTTCTCAGTCTACAACTTGAGGGAAGATCCAAATGCCATATTCTCTGGCTACAACTAGAAGGAGTCTACAACCCCCTATGTTCTCCGGCTACAACCGGAAGGTGGCTACAACCACATGTCCTTGCCCCGTCCAACCACCCTGACGTATAAGTAGAATGATGGAACCACTGCCACACTATCACTGTGAGATATACTACTGCAAACCTGTACCAATAAAACTGCACCAAACAACCTGTACCAATAACTTGAACCATGTAACAACCATTCATCAACATGTACCTCAACCTGTAATCAACCTGTACCATAAACAAGTGCATCAACCATGCACCAACTTGTACCAAACAACTTGTACGATAAAAAAGTTAATCAACCATGCACCAACCTGTACCTCAACCTGCAAACCTTCCTTAACTTTAACAACAAGAGACTAGAATTTTCATCAAATTTTACTTTAGTATCACATGACTAGTTTTGGATTTGTCAACAATCCTAACTTGAAATAATCATAAATATGTACCTGTAATGAATAAAGATCTGAAAATATTACACAATGTTCTTCATTTTTTTTATGCAATTCATCCAAGTGTCACTACTTGGAACCTCTCAGAAAAGGAGTTATAGAAAAAATGGCATTCCTTGTTGAACTATGCGTATTCTAGAGAGAGAACTTGTAGAGTGTGCCCCACATAGAATGTTTATTGTATGGATCTGAAAATTTTACACAGAATACTACATGTTGTATGATAACCAATACATTTTATCTTACTGAATTTGGATATGTTATGAAGAAGTTATGAAATTTTTACCTGAAACACCTTTTTTAGAATAGTTTCAGGACTAGCCACAAACCCTATTTTCCACGGAGTGTAACTCCAAAAATAAAATGAACCACAAGATGAAATTAGTACCACAACTACTTTGATATGTTTTCTCAATGGCCTCCCAATTTCATAGTCAGAATCATTCTAGAAAAAAAATTATTGCAAGAATGGTGAGATGACCTATAAATAACATACCTTTGAAAGCATTATCAAAAGAATTTATCCTCGCTTGAATTTCAGCCTTCTTTACTTCACCTTCCCTTTGAAATTCGGCTTAGATATCCTTTGGTTACCTCATTCACCGATAGATATTCAATATTCTCAAGTGTGATTAAAATGAGAGAGAAGGTGGGGTAAGTAGCCGAATTGGTAAGTCACTCTTGTAACGACGGTGTGACCTGTGTTTGAGTCTTTCGAAGGTATTTCTCACTTGAATGGGAGTGATGATTCGGTGATTGGGCATGTTAAGTTGCATTGAATTGTAGGAGAATTTAACCGAGATATGAACCGCCATATTCAAGGTGGGGTAAGTAGCCGAATTGGTAAGTCGCTCTTGTAACAACGGTGTGACCCGTATTCGAGTCTTTCAAAGGCATTTCTCACTTGAATGGGAGTGCTGATTCGGTGATTGGGCATGTCAAGTTTCATTGCATTGTAGGAGCATTTAACCGGGATATGAAACCCCATATTTAAGGTGGGGTAAGTAGCCGAATTGGTAAGTCTCTCTTGTAACGACGGTGTGACCCGTGTTCGAGTCTTTTTAAGGCATTTCTCACTTGAATGGGAGTGTTGATTCGGTGATTGGGCATGTTAAGTTGCATTGCATTGTAGGAGCATTTAACTGGGATATGAACCCCCATATTTTGAAGGTGGGGTAAGTAGATGAATTGGTAAGTCGCTCTTGTAATGACAGTGTGACCCATGTTCGAGTCTTTCGAAGGCATTTCTCACTTGAATGGGAGTGTTGATTCGTTGATTGGGCATGTTAAGTTGCATTGAATTATAGGAGCATATAACCGGGATATGAACCCCCATATTTCATCTGGATGGGGTGACACGCAGCGACGCCTTACCACATGGCTCAACATCAAGCCACAGCTTAAATGTTGTAGGCCGCTCCCCATCCCTTCAACAATTACGATGGTAGAAGGCCATTACAGCAGCTATACGGAGGTGGGACTTCTCCCTCATGTGAACACACTAGAACAACTAGCATTCAATATGATAGAGATAAGAGGGAGCCATGCGATGTTGTCATATGAAAACTTGAAAGTTGGAGCGCCTGGACAGAGTTGGTTCATTTTCGTTTTGGACCTCCCCGCCGGTTGGGAACTCTCGTGCAGTTTCCTTTGTATCTCCATTCACCCCTTCTCCGCAATGACAAGGAAGTGAGGCAAGCCTCATCAAGGCTTATCCAGGTACACCCACAAAGAGCAGTGACAAAGAATACAAAACCTTGAGTGTGCTCTGTAAATGACAACTTCTATCCTTCGGCAGAGAGCAAGAGTCGACCGCTTTCCACTCCATGCCACTATACCTAAGCCTATGATAGAGCGTAGCACGCACACCCTTGCAATTGAGCCTGAAAGTTGTCTGAAGGGAGGAGATGCAGATGAGTTCCCCACTTTCTATGTCGAAGAAACACTGTTCCTGGAGGATTTCGTGACCACCCTAGAACCTCAAGCTACTGAGCCTGAAATACAAGCTAGAAGCAGTCTGAAGGGAGAGCCTGTAGAAGAATTCCCAATTTGTTATGTAGAAGAAATACCCTGGTCGGGTTACTACAACCCCACCCGCCATGTTGAGAAGCTAATGAGCGATGATGAGGCTCGAAACAGTGCCTGCGCAGAGATGAATATGGACGAGGCCAGAGTAGGGATGAACATGGGAGTGGGGAATGAAACTTTCAACAAGGCAGTAAACAACGAGTTGCATGGTCCACTCCTCTGTGTAGAGCATCTAGATCTCATGTTCGAACTCTGAGGCCACATGGCAGACCAGGATCACAAAGCCCTCCTCATGGGACAACGCTTGGACCTGCTCCTTGATGCGTACTCCAATGCTCCATCAAAGAGGAAATGTCCAATGTGTGCACAACCGTTTTCCATCCCGGCCAAATCCACGTGTCAGAAAGGAAATTGTGACAGGTCACCGGGTATCTGAGTTTTCCTTTGCTAGTTTGTTTTTTCATCATGTCATTGTTCAATGATAACTCGAACTATGGCCATCTATCCTAGTTTCCTTCGGGTAGGACAGAGGGCAAAACAATTTTTAGCCTATCTTCCTAGACATATTCCACCCCAAATTATGTTGGTTTCCAGTAAAACGACAACATATTTGGTGGCTTAGGATGACAATATCTCTGTGTATTTTTGTTTAAGATTCTCTATCAACTTAATATAGTAGGTACTATCCCTTTTTTACTTAAAAAAAAATAAACAAAATGAGAGAGCCTTGCCTCTTATTTATACTTTCATGTAGCTTCCTCAAGGGGTTACCTTTTAACCATCTTAACCCAATTTTCTTATTTTAGTGCTAACCCACTTCTAACCAATTTCCATAATTATAAAGTTCTCCATTTAATTTATTATTTAAATAATCCTCCTTGACTTTGTCACTTCACTTTATAATTTAAATAATCCTCTTTGACTTTGTCACTTCACTTTATTATTTAAATAATCCTCTTTGACTTTGTCACTTCACTTTATTATTTAAATAATTCTCTTTGAATTTGTCACTTCACTTTATTATTTAAATAATCCTTTTTTACCTTGTCACTTCACTTTATTATTTAAATAATTTTTTTTTTGCAAGTAGTTTGACTTCTTTAACCTTTTGGGGCTTCAAGCCAATCATATGAGGGTCCTTCAACTTCATAAGGCCATAACTTTCAAACCGTGAGGAGTTATGTGACGTTCCACATACCACTGAAAATGACATAACATGTACTATCGATATAGAATACTATTACCTAAAAATATATCAAAACTCATACCATTATACATCAAACAAACTTGGGTCCATTACCCAAACCTTTGTGTTACAAGAATTCTCTACCAGACTTTCTTCAAGGGTTGACATCAATTACAACTAACCCAATTAATCAACAATCTCCCCCTTTGGCATTCATGGCAACACTCTGATGCAATACTGAAATCATATCACTCATTCTCCCCCTGGAACCATTATTGCATCTCAGTGACCAATTCTCCCCTTGGAACCATGCCTCTATCCTCTACACTTGATAAATATCTCCCCTTTGTCATCAATGGCAAAGGTATATGTCCATTTGGGGCTTCTCCCCCCTAACTGATTCATCTGATCTCCCAACCTGAACTGTCCTCTTTATGGTGCTTCCTCGTGTACATATAAGACATATAAGATAAGCATTCAAAATCATTCATTTTGGAGTAGAAATAACTCTGAGTCTCTGGTGAATATACTCAAAGGCTTCCCATGGAAGTGGTTTTGTAAAGATGTTTTCCACTTGTTCTTTTGTGCCCACGTATTCAACTCTAATGTTCTTTTCTGCAATCTGTTCTTGTAGAAAGTGATACTTGATTGGAATGTGATTTGTCTTGGAGTGCATCACTGGGTTATTTGAGATATTGATGGTGCTTGTATTATCCCAATAGATTGGAATGGACTCATCATACTCAACCTGTATATCTATCAAAGTGTGTTTCATCCATAGAACCTGTGTACAACATGCTGTTGCTGCAATATACTCTGACTCAACTGTAGAAAAACATATTGATGATTGTTTCTTTCTTAGCCATGATACTAAACACTCACCCAAGAAGAAATCTACTCCACTGGTGCTTCATCGGTCATCAATGCAACCTACCCAATCTGCATCTGTGTAGGCAATAAGTGATAGATCCTTTCCTTTTGGACACCATAATCCAAACTCTTATGTTCCTTTGAGATATATGAAAATCCTCCACTTCTAATACATGTGATTCCTTTGGCACTTCTTGAAATCATGCCACATGTCCAACTGCTTGCATTACATCTAGTCTTGATGTTGTCACACATAGTATGCTACCAATCATTGACCTACATTGCCTCTGATCTGTAGAATTTGAATCATCATCTTTTCTCATCTTGCAACTGGTTTGCATGGGAGTGATAACTGGTTTGAAATCTTCTATTCCGAACCTCTTTAGGATTTCTCTGATATACTTGGTTTGAGAAATAAAAATTCCTTGGTTGCTTTGACGTATCTGAAGACCCCAAAAGAAGGATAATTCTCCAAGTAATTTCTATCTTAACCTATCATCAATACTTCCAAAAATAATATCATCAACATAAACTTCAATTAATAAAATACTATCTTTAGTTACCTTAATGTAGAGGTTGTTGTCTACACTTCTTTTTTTGAACCCTGGTTGCTGTAGATATTTATCTAGTCTATATTACCATGCTCTAGGAGCCTGTTTTAAACCATACAAGGCCTTCTTTAATTTACACACATAATTTGTGTTCTCTGACAACTAAAATCCTTTTGGTTATTCAATGCACACTTCTTCTTCAAGTTCCCCATTCAGAAAAGTTGACTTTATGCCCATTTGATACACTTTAATATTTTTGGAGCATGCATAAGCTAAAAGAAATCATATTGCCTCCATTCTGGCAACTGGGGAAAATGTCTCTTCAAATTCGATTCCTTCAACATGTGCATATCCTTTATATACCAATCTAGCTTCATTCCTTGTAACCTGTCCATGTTCATT
The DNA here is from genome assembly GCA_009831015.1 of Picea engelmannii. Lineage (NCBI taxonomy): Eukaryota > Viridiplantae > Streptophyta > Pinopsida > Pinales > Pinaceae > Picea > Picea engelmannii. The sequence goes on along the minus strand of ML788339.1, from coordinate 138,139 downwards.
CAATTTATTCCTGCATACCCACTTTGTGTTGATCACATTCTTGTCCTTTCATCTTGGAACCAATTCCAAAGTGTTATTTTTCTCTATTTGATCCAATTCTTCATCCATGGCATTATTCCAAAATTGATCCTTGTTGGCCTCTTCAAAAAAGGTTGGTTCAATCGTAGATAAGAGTTATAGGTGCGTTTGTTCTGGTTAACAAATTATTCTTCTAGTCTCAACTCCTGCATCTTTGTTTTCGATAATCCAATCTGAAGGATGATTCTTTTGTACTCGTCCGCTAGGTGTCTTTGGAGGCACTTGATGAAATTTCTCTTCTTCTTCTATCGGATCCTCTTCATCTTCCCCTTCTACTTCTTTTTCATCTTCTACTTCTTCTTCGTAAAGTTGTTCCATTGATTCATTTTCTTCTTCATTTAATTCTTGTCTACTTGTTTCATTAATTGTTACATTGATGCTTTCCACAACTTTGTTCAATCTCAGGTTATAACAATTGTATGATTTCCTTGTACTTGAGTAACCAACAAGTAATCCTTTGTCCACATGAGTGTCAAACTTTTCCATTCTTCCATATTCTCTTTTGGTGTAGCATTTTCTTCCAAAAACTCTAAAGTGCTTCACATTTGTTGGTCTTCCTTTCCATAGCTCGTAGGGAGTTTTGTTAGTGTTGTTTCTGAGAATTACTTTGTTTTGAATGTGAACTGTTGTATGCACTTCCTGTGTCCAAAATATATCTGTCAATTTGGAATCCATTAGCATTGTTCGAGCCATTTCCTGTACTATCATGTTCTTTCTTTCAACAAATCCATTCTTTTAAGGTGTCCTATCAACATAAAATTTCTTTTTTATTCCATGCATGCTGCAGTAGTCCATAAATTCCTTTGAAGTGAACTCTCCTCCATTATCAGATATCAAGCATTTGATTTTTTAATCCATTTCATTTTCAACCATTTTCTTGTAGACCTTGAAGTTTTCAAAAGCTTCTGACTTATTCTTGAGAAAGCAAACTGCAATCATTCTTATATAATCATCAACTAATAACATAAATTATTTCTCACATTTTAAACCCTTTGTTTTAGTTGGTCCAATTAGATTAGTCTGCAAAATTTCTAGTGGTCTTGTTGGTGAATATTCTTTTGATTTAAACCTAGTCTTTGTTTTTTTTCCTTGTTGACAATGCTTGCATAAAGTGTTGGTTGGTTTCATGATCTGGGGCATTTCTCTAACTGATTCCATTTTGCTGACTTTGAAAAGGTTATCAAAATGTATGTGACCCATTGTTCTTTTCCATAGCCAACTTTCATGTTCCTTTCCTAGCCAACACTTTTCATTTCCAATTTCACTGAAGTTCTCATAGTTGTTGCAATCAATTTTCTTGAATCTTCTTTTCTTATCTCGCACTTTTGTGAATCGAAAGTAACTTTATGACCTTGGTGACACATTTGAATCACACTTAGAAGATTATGTTTCATATCTTCTACTAGTAGAACATTTTATGCCTTGGTATTCTTGTTCCGAATTATGACTGTGCCTTTTCCAATGATTTTAGATGAATCATCATTTTCGAAGGAGACTGGTCCATCTCTTTCCTTTCTTAATGTAAGAAACATGTATCTATCACATGTCATGTGTTTTGAATAGCCACTGTCAACATATCAACCATGTTTCTTTTGCTTAGATTATAGAGAGAGAGTGAATTCTTCATTGCTATATTGATTCTTCTTTCTTATCCATGTCCTTTTCTGAGGTTCATTTTTGTGACTGTTGTTGTTCTGTTGTGGTTCTCTAGGAGGGACTGTCATTCTACAATATTTGGCCATGTGTCCAAGGTTGTTACATTTGTATCATTCCACTTTAATGCTCAAAGATTCAAACATGTTGTAACTTCTTCTCCGTGTTTCCTAGGCCTTCTTGGATAACCCTTTTTTGTATGACTTTCAAAGTTGTTTATGTTCCCGTTGTTATCTTTGAAATTCAAAGATTTATGTCCAAAATTATTACATGCATAACATAAACCAAAAAATATAGTTTGATGCATGGGAGTTGAAGATCTTCTGAAAGTAGGTACTCTTATGAATCCTTCTTCTTCCTGAGGCCTATCTGTTTATGTCGATCGTTGATTATGAAATCTGAATCTTCTTGGTGGAGGAGTGCCCCTGTAATTTTCTTTGTAGACCTTCCTATCCACTTTGATTTTTTCTGCATATCTTTTTGGATATGTTTCTTGTTATGTTGTTTTGGAGCTTGATCCATTTTCTGTCTGATTGTATCCAAGTCTGGACTTGTCATGATGAGGTTTTTGACTGCTGATAATGTCATCCAAAAATTTTGAGCCGTTATGCATATTTTTCTTTTGAATATCCTTTCTTAATGTGACAATTGATGCTTCCAAATTTCCAATGATCCCGTCTCTTCCTTCTAGCTGTTCTTTGAGTACTTCTTCAATTCTTTTATCTTCTTCAATATGAACCTTCAAATTTGTGATCATTTGTTCTAGTTCCTGAGTGTCTTCTTTCTTGTCTAGTTCTTCTTGTAGTTTCTTATTTTTCTTCTTTTCTCATATGATAACTTATATGGCACACACCAATTATTCTCGGTAGTCAAATTATGCCTCTTCATATTATTCTCCAGCCTCTTCACATTATTCTTCGGAGTCTTGTTTACCAGAGTCTTCTATTTCCATGAATATAACTCTTTCGGTCTCACTATCACTGACTTCATCTTCATATGATGATGAGATGTCTTCCTTGGTGCATAAGATTTTCTTGAAAACTTTCTTTGTGGTTATTTTTCCTTTACATGTTTGTTTTCTATTTTAGTAACCTTCATCATTTCTCCTTTTCTTATGAGGACAATTGTTGGAAAAATTATCAATACCATCACAATTAAAACAAATCAAAGGAAGCTTACCTCTATACCTATCATTGGTTCCCTTGTTCAATCTTTTGACAAATTTGGCCACTTCTTTATCATCTTCTGAGACGCCACTGTTGTTGCTATGTTCTTTTTCTTTTTGCTTTCCCTTTTTCTTTGACCTTTTGGATGCTTTGAAGGCTTCTTCTTTTATATCTAGATTTTCCTGTTCAGTTCTTATTTCACATTCTCTGAATATTCCATGTAGTTCGTCCATGCTTATTGAGTTTAAATCTTCTCTTTCTTCTAGTGTTGATATCTTAGGGTCAAATCTCATAGGAAGAGATCTTAGTACCTTTTGAACAATTAAAGATTCTTTGATTTCTTCTCCCAATCCCAAGATTGCATTTACTATTTCATCAACTCGTAAAACGTAAGATGCAATGTTCTCATCTTCCTTCATCTTTAGTTGTTCGAACTAACCTCGGTAAGTTTGAAGCTTTGCGGCTTTGAATTTTAAATCTCCTTCATAAATATTTCAAAGTTTGTCCCAAATATCTTTAGCAGATTTACAATGTACAACTTTGGTGAATACCGGTTCTCTAAGACCATTCAGAAGTGCATTTGTGGATTTGGAATTATTCTAACTGATTTTCATAGCTTTTTCATTTGTCGGCAGAACTGCTGGTGCTATGTATCCATCTAAAATTGATTGCCAAATTTCAAATCCCTGTGCTTGTATATATGTCTTCATCCTTATGCTCCAAAAGGCATAATTTTTTCCATCAAACTGTGGTATTCCATTTTTATACATGTTGTTTCTCTCCGTGATCTACCTTTCAGTGGTTAAACTGATTTCTGAAGGAACCTGCGCTGATACCAATTGTTGGATTACTGAGAGGGGGGTGAATCAATAATAGAGCAATTTAATCCTTTTTAACTAGATAATGAAAGTGTTATATCAATGTAGCATTATCATCCAATATTTTTAGAGTAAATAAACAATGAACAAATGAACAATCATACACATACATAGTACACCAGTGTTTTTACGTGGAAACCCAAGGTGGGAGAAAACAACAAAATTCTTTTTCTTATATGTCTAGAAGAATTACATTCATTGGAAGCACCAAATTCCTTTGTTTTCTAGCTACAAATGGAAGGAGGATCCAACCCCCGAGTTTCTCAGGCTACAACCTGAGGGAAGCTCCAACTCCCCAATTCTCTGGCTACAACTAGAAGGAGACTGCAACCCTGTATGTTTTCTAGCTACAACTAGAAGGTGGCTACAACCACCTGTCCTTGCCACGTTCAACCGCCCTGACGTATAAATAGAATTATGGAACCATTGTCACACTATCAATTTGAGATATACTATTGTAAACATGTACCAATAAACCTGCACCAAACAACATGTACCAATGTCCTGAACCATGTATCAACCACGCATCAACCTACACCTCAACCTGTAATCAACATGTACCATAAACAAGTGCATCAACCATGCACCAACCTGTACCAAACAACCTGTAATAAACTTGTACCATAAAAAAATGCATAAACCATGCACCAACATGTACCTCAACTTGCAAACCTTCCTTAACTTTAACAACAAGAGACTAACATTTTCATCAAACTTTACTTTAGCCTCACATGACTAGTTTTTGATTAGTCAACAACCCTAACTTGAAACAATCATAACTATGTACCTGTAATGAATAAAGATACGAAAAATAGTACACAATGTTCTTCAATATGTTTCATGCAATTCCTCCAGGTTTCACTACTTGCAACCTCTCAGAAAAGGAGTTATAGGAAAAATGGAATTCCTTGTTGAATTCTAGCTTATTCTAGAGAGCGAACTTGTAGAGTGTGCCTCGCACAAAATATTTGTTTTATGGATTTGAAAATTTTACACATAATAATATAGACTATATGTTAATCAAAACATTTGGTCTTACTGAATTTGGATCTGTTATGAAGAAGTTATGATGTTTTTACCCGAAACACCTATTTTAGACTAGTTTCAGGACTAACCACAAACCCTATTTTCCACGGAGTGTAACTCCAAAAATACAACGACCCACAAGCTGCAATTCATACCAAAACTACTTGGATATGTTTTCTCAATGGCCTCCCAATTTCACGGTCTGAATCATTCTAGAAAAACAGTTATTCCGAAAATGGTGAGATGACCTGTAAATAACATACCTTAGAAAGCATCATCAAAAGAATTTATCCTCCCTTGAATTCCGGCCTTCTTTAATTCAAATTCCCTCTGAAATTTGGCTTAGATATCCTTTGGTTACCTCAGTCACTTGTAGATATTCTATATGCTCAAGTGTGATTAAAATGAGAGAGCCTTGCCTCTTATTTATACTTTCATGTAGCTTCCTCAATTGTTTACCTTTTAACCATCTTAATCCAATTTCCTTATTTTAGGGATAACCCACTTCTAACCACTTTCTATAATTAGAAAGTTATGCATTTACTTTATTAATTAAATAATCCTCCTTTACTTTGTCACTTCACTTTATTATTTAAATAATCCTCTTTGGCTTTGTCACTTCACTTTATTATTTAAATAATCCTCTTTGACTTTGTCACTTCACTTTATTATTTAAATAATCCTCTTTGAATTTGTCACTTCACTTTATTATTTAAATAATTT
>ML788339.1:22223-128565 GCA_009831015.1 Picea engelmannii | reverse complement strand
CATAATTTCACCTCCTGAATATCCAGAGACATGTGTTGATGTGGGGGTGTTGGAACATAAATAATTGATGGTTCATCACACATCACATAGGTTGAGTCAGTCGAGATTTTGACCTACCTATGGATACAGTCGGTTGGGAGATTGACCAACATAGCACATTAGTCGACATGCCTTTCGATAAACAATCAAAGATAGTTAGATAGTGGATTGACCAACCAAGAAATCGAATATAATTTTGATGCATAGGAGGTAGGGTCAAGTATCCTTGTTGAGACGACTTAAAAACATGGATTTAGTGAAGTCAACTCTAATAGCGAGAAATTACATGTGGAAATGATCTTTTGAGTTCTATGGAATTTGGTTATATCTTGAGGCCATAAATAACAGACCCCTTAGGTCATTATCATCATGCAAAAAATATAATGTGGATCAATATGTGCAATATGCACTGTGATGTTGTGATCACAATGCGCTCTTCTTAAGTGCTACAGTGGTGTCTTTCGACACCATATTTTGTCTTAAAAAATTTTTGTTCCTCTTCGAATATCTACAATATTGTGTTTTTTATTTCATGTTGTGTCCCACCCTATTCCCAAAAAATCCAACACTGTTTGGCCCCTCTATTGACACAGTGTGGTCTGTCTTGTGTACCGGTTGTCATAGTTTCCAACATGGTAATATTGTTCGTTAACAACATCCATAAAAGAGTCCCAAGTGGGTTCAACCTCAAACATTCCAGACTCCTTTGTGGATTATTTCTCACTATAATTCTCCCACATATTTTTGACAAGGGAGAAATCCTTAAGGAGCGCAAAGGTGATATTTTCCCTATCGAAGAAATTGTGGACAAAGAAATAACCTTATAGCAGATTTAACCATTTTTCAAAAGCATCCACATCTATTTGACCTTCAAATATCGGAATATCAAAATCAACTTGTACCTTGAAAGGGGTAACACCTCCAGAGTGGTTGCTTGATGAAGACACGTATTTTGTTGTCGACACTCATCAAAGGATTTGGGAAAATGTTTCCATCATCTCATCCCTTTGTCACTAAGGGATTTGTCGAGAAATAGATGAATAGGATCTCCTGCTCCCTTGTCTCTATTTTATTCTACCATGGGAGGCCGTCGGGGTCGGTGAGGATGGCCTTTCATAGGATCACGTAGTTCAAGTCCCAACTCCTTATACCCTGACCTTGTTGGGGACATGCATAGAGAAAAATATAAAGAGAACATGACTCGGATACCACTGATTTGTATTTATGAGGGGAAACGATAAAACAAAAAAATATTACAGAAACAAAGAGATGTAGTAATACTCAATTTCTGTTAATAAACAAAATATGAAGGATCTGTAAAAATGAAGAGTGAAATGAACTTGCTAAAATGGTGGTAACTTATCTCTGAGAAGAGATGTGATGGATACATGCATTCTCAAGAAGATCATTACAATGAGGATGAAAAGGAATTTCAACATAAAGAATCAATGAGAAAACCCTAAACATCCAAAACCCTAACCCCAAAAGATGAAATGCCAAAAGGTTTGTGGGCCACAATGTGGTTAGTTGATATGTCAAATTCTTGGGGGTGTTACTTTTGCATACAATCTCTGCTTGGGGGGCTTGGTATCCCATCAGAAAGGTCTAGATTAGGAGTGCACATTACGAACAACCTAGTAGATTCCTTCAGTTATTTATTGGGTTCTTTTGGGCCCAAAAAACATTGTTTAAGGCCTTAAAACAAACCCAAAAGTTTTGGACTTGAAATAATCGTAGAAAAAATGCCAATATGGAAACAATATTTTGAGCCAGTGGAATAGGTGGGTGGCCACCGATGTCCACCTGGATCACATGGTTAGAGAGATTTTGTGATGTAAGAGCATCATCAGCAAGTACATGTGGCATAACAACTCAGCACCTGAGGACCAATCTGAGGTCTCGAATAATAGCCAACACTACAAATATTTTGAAGCTAATAGAAAACAATAAAAGGAAAGATCACACATGTAGACAAAATGAGCATGCGTGACCTGGGAATTTAACCCTAGTCTCGATGTAACCACAATTAGGTAGCAGTTAGTTTGTTTATTTTGTATAAAGAGAGGTTTTGTATGCCCTAAAGAAGGGTTAAGATAGTTGCGATCAAGTAGGAATCTTAGAGAAATGATTGTTGTTTGAATTTTACTATAACCATTTTCTTGATTTTGAATGGAGATAACAGAGGAAAATTGATCCAATGTGTGAAGCTGTTGTTGTTTCTAATTTCCTTGTTATTGTGTTTTTTCAAGAATACATGAATCTTGTTACAGGGGTGTATATCTTTGAAATGCCTGCATAAAATTTAAATCGATTTTCTTCGTGAGCCAGTGCAAGGTGTGCACACATTATGAAAGGAGTGCATTGACTGAGTATGTCTTGACTCATAAGCTCAGGAGGAACAACGTAAGGTTTGTTTGCATGAAGTGTAAAGCAACTGCTACAAGGTGTGCACAGTCGTCGAAAGAACTAAATTATTGTGTAAATATCTTTGAAAAGAGTGCACAGGTCTAGAATTCGACGAAGAGTCGAAGAGATTCCATAAATAAATTGAAGGACAAGAATAGAGGAATGCCATGAAGGTGGGAAATAATTCTTTTCAAGAATATTTGGATCCGAGTTTGACGAATTTCCCGAAAAATAAAGAAGTGCTTGGGAGATCGAAATCTTTGAGGAGATCAAGCTCAGGAGGTAAAACACTTTCCAAGAAGTGAGAACAAGACCCAATAAACAGACTCATAGGAAGGATAAAGGTCGAAACCTTTACATCTTTCAAAAATATTCTAAGTTAGCATAAAGCGTAAGCTTAGGGGAAAAGATCTGGACCATCTGATCAATGTCTGGACAACGAGTTGTGAGTGCAAAGGAAAATATCTCAACCGTTTGATTTGAGTGCCAAAGAAACGATCGCATTCGTTCGATCAGAGTGCAAAGAAAGGATCTCATTCGTCCAATCTGTGGGCCTAAGCATCGTAGTCGTCCGATCAAGGTAAAGTGCACTAACATTAAAGATTTGAAAGTGTATAGGAGAATTAAACTTACGCAGTTATGAAATCATCAGAACCATCCATCGTCAAGGGGGACAGATGGCGAGAGATAAACATTTCAATGAATCGTGACTTGGAGAAGTGAAAAGGAAGAGTTATAAAAACTCGTGAATCGTGATTTGATCACAGTCGTTGATAGAAGGAGAAATCTAGACCGTTGATTATCCAGGGAGATATTGGGAGTTCAGATATCGGGAGAAGGGAGGTGAGTGGTCTTCCAACTTCACAAAATGCAAAGTCCCTATTCGTGAAGATTTGATCTAAGCCATCAAATCAAGGGGAGTTCTAAGCCATTGATTTGTCACACATGAATTTTAGGATATCGAGGATCGGAGGAGAGAAGTTATCATCCTTCCAACTTCTCGAAAAGTGAATTCTCGATACGTGAAAAGGAGATCTGGATCGTTGGATCACGGGGATTGTGGACCATTGATCTAACAAGTGGAACTTACAAGTTCGGGGTTCGGAGGGATGAACAAGCGAACTTCATGAGACGCAAAGTCTCTAAACGCAAAATTGTGAAGCACCTTTCGTTTAGGTGACTGGTCACATCCTTGGTCACGTAGAGGGAGGGGCTTAAACAGGAGAGCTAACGCCTAAATAAGCTGAAGCTTTAAAAGTATTAATGAGAAGACTACGGGTTCCATAGAACCTGTGTCTTAGGAAGAAGGGGGGACCTATTCAGTTGATTGAAGGTCCTTGAGGCACTGAAGAGTAAATCAGACTCAGTTTCTTGATCGATCCTAGACCCGGAGGTCGTACAACCCTTAGGAGCAAAGGGGGGTCTGTATCAAGTTGTATCAGAGATGATTTTCGTCTATAGATTTCAGGCAAAGGAGAAAAATAAATCAAATTTGTACTTTGTGTGTGAGATACAGTCAACACAATTCCATCAAGGAGATGAGGGGAGCCACCTTTAGCCAATCATGTTGTAGAAAGAGATATTCGAGAACTTTGTGCAAGGTTGGAAGCAATGGAAGCAGAACAGAGAAGAGCACCTGATGTTGGAGACGATAGCGATGCAGAGAGAGAAGATGTAGAAGTGGAAGAAGCTGTAGGGGAAAATGTTTCCAAAGAACGCTTGTTAAGAGAAATTGTTAGATTGGGATCTAGAGCCAAGATAGAGGTCCCAATGTATGAAGTAAATTTGGATGTTGAAGAGCTGCTGGATTGGATAAGGTCCATGGACAAATATTTTGATTATGAAGATGTCGGCGGGGAGAAAAGTGTGAGACATGTTTTCACCAGGCTTAAAGGACATGCAACAATGTGGTAGGATGAACTGCAGGCTGAGAGGAGAAGTAGAGGCAAACAAAAGATAAATAATTGGGACAGAATGGTAGCCAAGTTGAAGGCTAAATTCATTCCCAAAGATTATCAGATCAATCTTCTTAGGAAGCTACATAACCTGAGACAAAAGGGTATGACAATTAAATAATACACAGAGGAGTTATATAAGCTTAACATCAGAGCTGGACAAAGAGAGAGGGATGAATAAAAGGTTGCCAGGTATATAAATGACCCGAGGTATGAAATCCAGGATGAGCTCAGCATGATGTCGGTAAGGACAGTGGAGGATTCTTATCATTTCGTGCTGAAGGAAGAAGAGAAGTTGGCCAAAAACCAAAGCCAACAAGGTAGAGGTAAAATCTCATCCCCGAACAAAGGCAAGGGAGTTTCCCATGATAAAGCGCATAATTCTAAGGACGAGGCTGAAACTCCACATAGTCACTCGGAAAGAGGAGGAAGTTCCTGAGGAGGATAGGGTGGTGGAAGAAACTCTTCTGGAGGAAGAGGTAGAGGAGGAATAAGGTGTTATGCCTATGGAAATACAGGGCACATGTCTTTGGAATTCCCCGAGAAAAATAAAGAAGGAGGAGAATATCACATTTCAGAAGCACAAAGAGGGAATGTTGAAGTAGAAGGAGCAGAGGATGGAACATCTTTGATGATGAGAAAGGTTGTATTAAAACTAGATGTAGAAGTTAAAAGGCTAGTATAGAGGAACATTCTATTCATGATAGCTTGTAAGACTAAAGACATAGTATGCAAGGTGATCATTGACAGTGGTAGAACTGATAACTTAGTATCCACGGAGATGGTAGAGAAATTGGAGTTGGAGACAACTGCACACCTAGAGCCATATAAAGTCCCATGCTTTAAGAAAGGACACCAGGTAATGGTTGCTAAACAATGCTTGGTTGAATTTAAGATAATAGGATATAGAGATGAAATTATGTGTGATGTAATTCCCATGGATGTATGCCATATTTTGTTGGGAAGACCATGGCAGTTTGACATAAATGTCATTCATGATGGGAGGAAGAATACATACACCTTGGAGAACAATGGTATGACATACATGTTGTTGCCAATAGAGGAGGAGAAAGTGAAAGGGGAAGACAACACAATCATACTTCTCATGAGCGGGAAGGAACTACTGAAAGAAGTCAAGAAAGAACAGGAGATAGAGTTTGTTGTGGTGAGGAATCCATAGTTATCCTTACTATTACTTCGATAGATGATTTTCCTGAAGAATTTCAAGAATTGTTAGATAATTTTGCTGACATAGTGGTGGATGAGCTTCCTAACTCATTTCCACCCATCAGAAGTATAAACCATCATATCGATTTGATACTAGGATAAATTCTACCAAAAAAAGTGGCGCACAGATTGACACATCGAAAGAATGAGGAGGTAAAGAACCAAGTCCATGAATTGTTAGACAAGGGTTTGGTTAGAGAGAGCTTGATTCCATGCACAATACCAACTGTGTTGAGTCCAAAGAAATATGGAGGATGGAGAATGTGTACAGACTCAAGAGCCATCAATAAGATCACTATCAGGTATAGGTTCCCTTTGCCAAGAATAGATGATTTGATGGACTGTTTAAGTGGAGAAAATTTCTTTTCTAAGATAGACTTGAAAAGTGGATATCTGTTGGCGGGCGAAATTGATCGTCCGTCAACTGGAAGAGTGGATCCGGTCCGGGGTTGTCTAAATAACCCAAGCCGTTTGGGATAACCCACCCTAACGGGTTTAGCGGCTCCGTTAGCCGATCTAAGTCCTAAGAAAACAAAAGAAAACTACTCTAAATTAACTAATCTAACTAAAAATAACTATTAAAACAAACTAATAAACAAATCTAAACTATTTATATATACAATTTACTATCTAATACTATAATAACTCTACGAAATTAAACATCTAACTACTAACATAAATAAATCTTAATCACAAATGTACAATATTTACAAATTACAGATTTAAATGAAAATCTGCAAAACTCATTTGTAACCTGTCCTAAGACAGTGAGACTATGTTTTTTTTATTTTATAATTTATGAAAAAGAAATAAAATTAAACTAACTAAACTAAGCAACTAAAATAATAACTCTAACTACAAATCTAAACTATACATATATCTAACTAAACTACTCAAATTAACTATTAAATACTAAATAACAAACTGACCTGAAGTAATGCTTCAGGTTTGTCCCGTATGCAATGATTGTCTTAGCTGATCGGAGGGAGGAAACCCACATTGGATTATCCACGAGCTTCCCGTAAACTAGAAGCAACTGTGCTCTTCAAATATAATTACAGGACAAACAAGACATAAAAATTTGCAGCAATCTTATGATTTATAAATATTCACAGTTAGATAAATATGTATGCAAAGATCTATACAAAATGATTCAATTAACGAAGAAGAGAAATATGTAATTCATTAACTGAAACAAAGTAATTGTTGTACTTTAAAAATAGGAGAGATTAGATACAGACAATATATAAATCAAATCACATCAGCATGCAAATAATTATGATAGCTAAAGTAGTTGATAATTAATTGCCAACTGATATGCAAAAACTTGAAACAAAAGTTTGATATATTGAAAACGAAAGTTGTTACAAGACATCAAATTTTGTCTCAGTCTGAATCATAAATCCATAGTCTGGTTCTCTCACAAGTGAATATGATCCTTATTACAAAAAATAATAAGTATTTAAAGACTTCCCACAGGTTAAAACATTATTGTGGGAATTATCAAAACAATTTACACAAATCAGGGAAAATATCCCAAGTTTATGACTCAAGCTAACAACCTAAGACAAAACCAAATACAAGATATCTCCCAAACTGCCACATTATTCCCAATAGATCATTACAATTCGAATGTACCTGAAAGAGGACAAAAATAGACAAGTTAAGAGGATATTTTATTGACAAAATGGATAAAAATCTAATTCTTAAGACTAGCTACAGAATCTTGCGATTCTGTAGCTGGTCTAAATCAAACACAGAATCATTTTAAAATCAATTTGAATCTTAGAAAATACATTCAAACTATTGAAAAATATTTGATTGCTAAAAGCATCATTCAAATCGACACTTGTATGCAAATTGAACAAACTAAATCGTATTCAACCAAATGATAACAGAGATGAATGCACTCTATTTAATTCGTTATCACCAATTCGGGTAAACAAAATCGTATTGGATAACTCAACAGCAATGAAATCGTTTCATGGACCAATCAAAATCAACAGTTTATGTTGCTCCAGCCATTAACAAAATCATTTTCAAATCCAAACTAAATCAACATGATCATTCTCCAAATCGATAAAGATATATTAAACATATACAACGACCCATGCTATTAGCAAATCAAATCAAAACTCGTATGTAAATAGATACAAATGAAATCGGTTAATAACAAGATATGTGGGATTTGTCAAACATTCGTTATACAAAAATCGATTGACAGTCAATGAAATCATCACTTGAATCAATTACAAAACGAACTATCAGCCGAGTTTTTCACATGAGTTCAACAGAGATAAAATATGGCGATCCGAGTTTAACAAACTCGTTTTGAAAATTAAAATCAACAGAGCAGCATCAAATCTATTTTGGATATCAATCAAACTCATACAAACAATCGTGCTAACTCAAGACACGCAACAATCAAATGAGAATGAATTGAAACAGTTTGGATTTGACACAATCGTTATGAATCAACACAGTTCCACGATTTTGGCGAATAGATCTTTTGCATAGGACAAATGTAATCCAAATCCAAACGAGAATGTGGATTCAATACAAAACAGAGTCATTTTTCTAATTTGATAGACTACATTGTATTTATCAAACCAATCCCTAATAATGATATATTACACTCATGAAAGATCATACCAATTCAATCCTACGAAATCGTTTCAAAATCAAATCATAAGAACTAAATCAGAGCCAATGACATCCAACCACAACAAAATCGTATTAAATCAAAACATAACCATGTTCTAATTTTAGCATAAAAATCTCCTGTACAGGTCAGATGCAAACAAAATCCAAGCGAAATCAAACCCCATTGATTTTGTTAGTTCAAACCAATAGAGTTATTCAAAATGAATCAAACCCAGTGAAAACCAATCAATTGCTAAACTGGGCATGAACAAATCGCATAACCAAATCATAACCGTTTTTGATAATCAAACTATGACAGAGTCATTTGGAATAATGGACAGAACTAATTGAAACCCAAAACTCAATTCATTATATTAATCCTAGAAATTCATAAAACGAAATTGATAGTGAAATTCATACCTGGATAATCAACAAACAACTCGGTTATGAAAATTTGGAATTGACGAAGGCTGTTTCCGATTCGACATTCCTAAAGACAATCGAACCAGTGGTTTTCTGTTTCTTTTCATTAGCTTGAAACTTGTCCCTTTCTCTTGACAGTACTGTAACTTGGTTTTCCAATGATTTGATCTTCGACTGTAACAAGGGAACGTCGGTATAGTAGCGCTCTAGCCACACATTGCATTGGATACATGATGTCTATTCGGGTTTTGAAAATGCAGGTGAGGGTTTGTTTAATCCACCAGGGGTTTCATCATGCAATTTAATTCCTGGGTAGTTAGGATTGTTCTTTAGGCATGGGGGAAAATTAGATATATAGTCATAGGGTTTCTCAGAGCATAAGCCATGGGAATAAGGGTACTCTCCAACTAGGAAGCGCTCGATATATGAGTCAGAGTCTTCGCTCAAAACTATGGGATTTTGATCAATGCTTGGCTTAGGTTTATTCCGGGCAAGTCTCGATATCAATCGAGCATTCTTTTTACCTTTGTTGTCGACAATAGGATTACCCTTGACCTTCTTACTCATAGGCTTCTTGACATCCACAATATTTTCTGTTAGGATGTCGGGTAGGTCGATGTCAGGACAAACCGAGGGCTTGGCCGGGGTTAGGAGGATATAAAATGGAACAGGTAGCCCGACCTTAGTTTCACTAACCACAGGCTTATCGACTTGGACATATTCTGAATCAGCAAAGCCATTTCGAGATAGAAAGGCTTGCCAATTGTCGCCGTGAAGGTTTAAATGGTGAACGATGATGAGTCTGATCAGGCCATGGTGGAACAAGCTACTATCGACCTTCTCTCGTTTAAACCTCTTTGACATCTTGTACAGACTATGCAAGTAGTACAATGGCATGTTCAATGGATAACCCATGAAATTCATTAACAGTCGAAGGTGATAAAGAAAAACCAATCCATACCAACCTTCACAGGTCACAAATTGTTTCACAATCACTAAAAGATCGTGCCACCTGGGTTTAAGGATGGAAATAGGCATACCTTTGTCACTGGATGTAACCTTTCATGATATAAATAGTAATGGACACGACACCTCATCAACTTTAGAGTTTTTAAACCATCGCTGGCCCGTGGCTTCTAGTCATGTAGCAGAGCTAATGAATTCTTCATTGAGTTCAAGCTGAATGTCACCTACTTTATCTCTACACCCATCAAAGGTAAGGGCGAATTGTTGTGCAACAAAAAGATTGAAACCCTCAAACCTCTGTATAAACGTGAGCCAACCGCTATCCTCTAAATCGTTTCGGGCATCATCAAAGAGTAACAGAGCTTGACTACCATTCGACTCAATTCACACCACCGGTGCCATAGACAGGAGCACATGGTGAGCGATGTGAACGGGGCAGGGTTTGAACACAGCCTACGCAGGGGCAGAATGCTCACAGGCTTACCCGAAACTAGAAAAGGTGAAATAGGGATAGGGGGGAAAACATTAATGACATATCTTGCGAAGGTGGTGGAGCTATTTCGGCCCTTGCAGAACAATCATATCCACGGTACAACCACCGACGCTTGTAACTATTCAAATGAATATGCATATCACAACACATATGTGTTAAAAACTATGCCACTTGAATCAACCAATGGGTATATGGTAAGTGAACCAAAAATTTGAGCGAGCCATAGTTTTAAAACCAAAGAAATAAATCAAAATCGCACCAAGGGTTTGATTATATGAACATATGTGTTGTATGAAACAATTTATACCAAGAGTTTAACCATAACACCAATGTGTTTTCATGAAACCAACGTGTCAAGTGAATTGATCAAAGAAGATATAAATCCAATCACCAATGCATCACAAACTCAATCACTCATGAAGCGAAACTATATAATCAATCAAAGAATGCCAAATGAGTACAAATCAAGGGGTCTTGCCAATTGTATAATGATAAGTAAATTAGAAACGCAATGAGCATAAATAAAAGAGTGGTCATAGCAATCCAGCAACGATTTAAATGTGACTTCGAAAACCAAGTTTTCATGCTTGCATTCGTGAAAATGAAAACCAAGGTAAGTGTGCAAATAACACAAAAATGACAGTGTCATTTTATTCGAGAATTGCGACGAAAATCAAGGTTCGCAAAGCACTGGTGTAGGCAGCTTATAAGGACAATATAAAATTGTGAATTGGCTGCCAACAATATCACCAGATCAAAATGAGGGAAGGTGATGAGTGGAAGACATCCTCTAAGACAAATGAAGGTTTGTATGAGTGGCTTGTTATGCCATTTGGATTAACCAATTCCCCAAGTACTTTTATGAGGTTGATGAATGAAATACTAAAATATTTCATTGGCAATTTCATGGTTGTGTATCTAGATGATATATTGATCTTTAGCAAGACTAAGGAGGAGAATTTGAGGCACATGACACTAGTGATGAGGAGGCTACAATAGGAGAAGTTGTTGATAAACCTGAATAAGTCCTCTTTTATGAAGACAAAACTCATTTACTTGGGTTTCTTGATCTCTTAAAATGAACTAAAGATGGATCCGGAGAAGGTGAAAGAAATCAAAGAATGGCCATCACCCAGGAGCATGTTTGAGGTAAGAATCTTCCATGGATTAGCGAGTTTCTATAGGAAGTTCATCAGATATTTCAGTGGAATTTGTGCACCAATGATGGATACAGTGAAGAAAAAGCACGAGTATTTTAAATGGATAGAGGAGGCCAAGAAGAGCTTCAATATACCGAAGGAGAAAATAACAGAGCGACCAATTCTGGTCTTTCCAAATTTTGGGAAGACATTTCAGGTGAGATGTGATGCAAGTGGCGTTGCAATTATCGAAGTTTTGAGCTAGGAAAATAGACTTGTTCCTTACTTCAGTGAGAAGTTGAATGATACTAAGAGAAAATAGTCCACCTATGACAAGGAGTTTTATGCCATAATCCAAGCCCTGAAGAAATGGAGACATTACCTTGTCCCACAAGAATTTGTCTTGTATAGAGATAACCAAGCTTTACAATTCATAACCAGACAAAAAAAATTGAATTAGAGGCATGCAAAGTGGATTGAGTTTATGAAGAATTTTACTTTTGTCATAAAACATATTGTTGGGAATCTTAACAAAGTTGATGATGCATTGAGAAGGAGATGTTTGATTCTGCAGGAATTTCAGGTAAAGACCTTAGGGTTCGAACACCTTGAGGAAATGTAAAGTGATGACCCAGATTTCAAGGAAGCATATGAAGCATGTGTGAATCATGTACTGAGAGATAGAAGTGAGTGGACAAATATATGATTCAAGAGGGATTGTTGTTCAAGGGAAATCAATTGTGCATGCCAAAATTCTCAATGAGGGATGACCTTTTGAAGGAAAAACATAGTGGATGATTGGTTGGACTTTTCGGCCATGATAAGACATTTGCACAGTTGAGAAGTCCATACTATTGGCCAGGTATGAGAACATATGTGATAAAATTCGTGAACAGATGTAGAATCTTCCAACATGCAAAAGGTAAAATAAAGAACACTGGATTGTATCAACCATTTCCCATACCAGAGAGGCCTTGGGAGGAAATAAGCATGGATTTTGTGTTGGGACTGCCAAGAATGCAAAGAGGATGCGATTCCATATTTGTGGTGGTGGATAGATTTTCAAATATGGCACACTTTATCCCATGCCAGAAGACCAGTGATGCAACACATGTTGTGAATCTGTTCTTTAAGGAAGTTGTGAGACTTCACGACCTACCCAGAAGCATTGTCTCGGACAGAGACACAAAATTTGTTGGTCATTTTTGGAGAACATTGTGGAGGAATTTAGGGAAAGATTTGTCCTTCAGCTCAACTTATAACCCTCAGACAAATGGACAGACTGAGGTGGTAAACAAAAGTTTGGGAAACTTATTGAGGAGTCTGGTCACCGAGCACCATAATCAGTGGGATCAGATTCTTCCACAAGTAGAGTGTGCATACAACGAATCACAAAACATGAGAACTAGGAAGAGCCTGTTCCAAATATTGTATGGAATGAAACCTAGGGGAGTATATGAGTTGAGAGACTTGGAACATAGTGAGATCAGGAGCACTGGAATAGAAGATTTTGTTGCAGAAATGCATAAGCTCCATAGCCATATCAAAGGGTAGTTGCGGAATTCTAGCCAAGAGTACAAATGTAGAGTTGATCAACATTGCATAGAAATTCAATTTGAAATAGGAGATCATGTTCTAGCACATCTCAGGAAGGAGAGGTTCCCTAGGGGGAAATATAACAAGCTAAAGATGAAGAAGATAGGGCCATGTAAGATCTTGAGGAATTTTGATGAAAACACATATGAGATAGAGCTTCCAGATGATGTGGGTATATCGCCCATATTCAACGTCTCATAACTATATCCTTACAGGAAGGATGACACAGAGGGATCAACAGATCAAGAGAAGATTCAACGGGAGAAACAAATGCCTATAGCAGAAAAACCACAAATGGAAAAGATCGTTGATTAGAGGATTGGTAAGAAGAACTGAAGGAAGACTTATTTTGAGTATTTGGTTAAGTGGAAGGGACATCCAATAGAATATGCCAGTTGGGAGAGTGAAGTTGATATCCATAAGCATGGAAAGTTAGTGCAGGAGCTCATGGATAGGAGTCCATGAATTTTTTCCCAGGGGAGTATGATGCAGGAGCATCGTCAACAAGTACAAGTGGCAGGACAACTCAACGCCTAAGGATCAATCCGGGGTCTCGAATAATAGCCATCACTACAAATGTTTTGAATCTGATAGAAAACAACAAAAGGAAAGATCATGCACGTAGACAAAATGAGCACGTGTGACCTGGGAATTTAACACTAGTCTCGATGTAACAACAATTAGGTAGCAGTTAGTTTGTTTCTTTTGTATAAAGAGAGGTTTTTCACACCCTAAAGAAGGGTTACGATAGTTGCGAACAAGTAGGAATCTCATAGAAGTGATTGTTGTTTGAATTTTACTGTAACCATTTTCTTGATTTTGAATGAAGATAACAGAGGAAAATTGATCCAATGTGTGAAGTTGTTGTTGTTTGTAATTTCCATGTTATTGTGTTTGTTCAAGAATACATGAATCTTGTTACAGGTGTGCATATATTTGAAATGCCTGCATAAAATTTAAATCTCTTTTCCTCGTGAGTTGGTGCAAGGTGTGCACACAGTCTGGAAGGAGTGTGTTGACCGAGTCTGTCTTGACTCGTAAGCTCAGGAGGAACAACTTAAGGTTTCTTTGCAGGAAGTGTAAAGTGACTACCACAAGGTGTGTACAGTCATCACAAGAACTCAAATCTTTTGTAAATATCGTTTGCAAAGAGTGCATAGGTCTAGAATTCGATGAAGAGTTGAAGCGACTCCGTAAAGAAGTCGAAGTACAAGAACAGAGGAACGCCAGGAAGGTGGGAAAGAATTATTTTCAAGAATCTTTGGATCTAAGTTTGACGAATTTCCCGAAAAAGTAAGAAGTTCTTGGGAGATCAAAATCTTTGAGGATATCAAGCTCAAGAGGTCACAACCTTGGTCACATAGAGGGAGGGGCTTAACCAGGAGAGCTAGTGCCTGAATATGCTGAAGCTTTAAAAGAGTTAAGGAGAATCCCGCATGTTCCATAGAACTTGGGTATTAAGAAGAAGGGGGGGGCTATTCAGTTGATTGAAGGTCCTTGAGGGAATGAAGAGTCAATAGGACTTAGTTTTTTGATCGATCCTAGACCGGGAGGTCTCACATCCCTTAGGAGCGAAGGGGGGTCTGCATCAAGTGGTATCAGAGTTGATTTTCATCTATAGATTTCAGGCGAATGAGAAAATGAACTCGAAGTTGTACTCTGTGTGTGAGATACAATCAACACAATGCCACTGAGGAGACGCAGGGATCCACCTTTAGCCAATCATGTTGTAGAAAGAGAGATGTGAGAACTTTGTGAAAGGTTGGAAGTGATGGAAGTAACGCAGAGAAGAGAACCTGACACTGGAGAAGCCAGTGATGCAGAGAGCGAAGATGTAGAAGCCGAATAGGGGAACACGTTGCTGAAGAACGTGTGTTAAGAGAATTTGTTAGATTGGGAGCTAGATCCAAGATAGAGGTCCCAATGTATGAAGGAAATTTGGATGTTGAAGAGCTGCTGGATTGGATAAGGTCCATGGACAAATATTTCGATTATGAATATGTTGATGGGGAGAAAAGGGTGAGACATGCTGTCACTAGGCTTAAAGGACATGCAACACTGTGGTGGGATGAACTGCAGGCTGAGAGGAGAAGTAGAGGCAAACATAAGATAAAGAATTGGGACAGAATGGTAGCAAAGTTGAAGGCTATATTCATGCCCAAAGATTATCAGATCAATCTGTTCAGGAAGCTACAGAACCTGAGACATAAGGGTATGACAGTTAAAGAATACACATATGAGTCCTACAAGCTGAACATTAGAGATGGACAAAGATTAGATATATATATATATATATATTATAGTCGACATGTATTTTCTTTTTAGTAATTTTTTTATTATTGTTGTTGTGATGTACATTACATTATCTTACATGGAAACATATCCCCCATACTAGCTTGTAGAGTGCCTGTCAACATAGTCATTAGAAATATAACAAAATTTTACAAATAGTCCTTTTACTGCATGACAAAATTCTCATGGATTATATAAGCTCTGTGATATTCAATTTGAAAAATATGTAAAATATCATTTTTTCATCTTCACATTCCAATAGAAAGTGTAACACACATGCTTAGATTCACCCAAATAGATAATTAATGAATTGAATCTGACAATATATCTAACTTTGAAATCCTTATGAATGTAACTAATGAATTGAGTATGATAATATAATTTCTTTGTTGGTAGGGAGGTACAGATGGAATGCTTGTTTGGGAAAGTGAATCAATTATTGGGTAAATGAAATTGCAAGTTCAAGGATTCATTGAGTATTCTTTAGTTATTGTTCAAGCATATTATTATATTTTTGATTGAAAGTAGTAAGATTAAATTAGGTGTTTAGAATTTTATGATATTTGCTAAAATTCAATGATAATCCAAATTTTGTATATCCTTCATATCAAGTACACATTTGCAGTGTTTATCCTTAAGATATATTTAATTATATAAGATGCAATTGCATATCTAAAATCTAACAAAGGGTTATCTTGAAGATTTTATCTGAAACTATTAAATTTTAAGATGATGAGATAAATTTATAGTTAGGTGCATTGAGCCCTACAATGTTAATTTGCTCTATTACTTATTTCTTGGCTAGAGTTTGAAAAATGATTATGAAAACTATCTCTTAACATGGTGCAATGCAGTATGGCTTGAATTTCCATCCCATTGATTTGTATATTTCTTCCACCTTAAGGATGTGTCTCTACATAATTGCTCGTGTATGAATCTTCTCATTAAAGGGGTTAATTTGTAGCTATATTTCCACCTATTCTAAGTCATTATTTACAACTTTGTGCTTAATTATTCTAGCAACGATTAGTTTCTTCTTGTTTATTCTAGAAAATGACTATCATCAACCACATAGGCTTACCTAAATGAAAGGGATCAATTAGAACTTTCTTTTTGAAATGGAAAGCCCTCTAGTTATGACTTGTTTCCATACATAAGACACACTAGTCTTTTAATTTCTTTTATCTAATATAATACAAACTACTCTAACTAATGAGTGTAAATGATTAAATATAAATGAAGATGTGATGAATGTGGTTTCAACCATATGTTTATTTTCTTTAGTCTTGCTTGTGCACCTTTCTTCTTCACTAAGTTCTTTGCACACACAAGCCTATTTTAAGTGAATGGCATAATATTACATTCAAGTTAACAAGATGCTTTTGAGATAGAGAATACTATCTTATCTCAGTTGTCCCAAAAATTTGTTAAACAATTTTAACAAGAAGATTAACATACTAGTTTAGTGATGACAATGCCTACTTAATTAATATGAACTAATTAACATAGAAAATAAAAGATTGAAAAATAATAGCAAGGTGAAGTTTATTTCCCTTATGTACATTCAAAATGTTATCTTGGCATCCTTTAATTGTTTGCAACAAGACAAATCACACTTAACCCCTCATTTAAAATTTCTACTAAATTAATTCTATTTTTTTTTAAATTCATCATCAAGAAAATATCCGACACTGCTAGCAAATATGAAGCATGTAACTAGTTGATATAGTGTTAATGAAGGGTGATGACTCCAATTTTTAACTTAGACTCTACATTATTAAAATCTTGTCAAATTTAATTAAATCACAAGAGTGATGAACAATTATTCCTTACGACCATTGAAATAGGTAATTAGGTGTGAGAAATTTGATTCTATGATTATATTTCTCCTAGCTAACAATGGTTATCCTGTTTAATATCTAATAACCCCTCTTGCTTATGACACTCAATAAATGGTAAATAAAATGAAATATTTAGTTGAGAGATGCAATAAACAATAAGAATATGCATTGTTAAGATATGATAAGCATGTCTAAGCTCAAACACTTCCAAGATAAGATCGATATATGTTTCTTTCTCTTAAACCTACTCGAGGGGGAAATTGTTGCACCATCCATCCCAGAGAGAAAACTACATCATTTCTGGATGGGAGAAGCTACTACATTCTCTCCATTGATGCGTTTTTGTTGTTAGGGCATTATTTGTCTTACCTAGGAGTTTGGAGGGGGCTTATAAGGAAAAACACATGGTTCCAAGAAAATTATTGCTTAGGATCCCCTCTTCTGATGCATTTCCAGTCTTGTTGCATTTTTTAGACTTTAGCAGGGTCTAGTGAGGACTCAGAGATAAACATTTATCATTCTATTTTGCAAGTAGTGAGCTCAATCTATTTAGCAGTGTGTATTCTATACTGATGTTTTGTTTCATCCCTTAGTGGGTTATGGTGATTCTGAAGACAAAACATGTTTTTTCTTATCCGTAAGTCAAAGTTACTGTATCCAATAGTGCATTATATATCCTAGTTCATTTGTCATCCCTCAATGGGGTCCAATGGGGTTGAAGAGGTCAAACACATCATTGGGACTTTCAAGTGTCATCTCTACCTTCTTCGCCAACCATTGCCCATTGATGTGTTTTTTTATTTTAGTGGGGATCGAGAATAGCCCAAAATATTAAATGCATGAACACCATCTCTAGGAAGAAATTAAACATCATCTAATGCTTCATACCACATCCTCATGCATTTTTTTGATTTGGCAGGGTTAAAAAATGCCTTAGAGTGTAAAACAAATCACTACCTTGTCCAGGCAATCAACACAACTTGTTTGTCAGTATGCATTAGCTCATAGTTTGTTTTTGGTCTTTGATGGGGTCTTAATGAAAAAAATGAAATTATGGGATCTTTGGGTGACATTACTTCATCCTTTAACAATGCACAATAGCTTCCATTCATTTTTTTCATTTGTTGAGGTTCAAAAATGCCTTAGAGGGTTAAAAAAAGTGTCTCTTTACAACAAGTACAAATCCTTTGGTAGTGTGCTTACTTCCTTGTGCATTTTTCAACTTTTCATGAAGTCTAATAGGTGCTTTGAGTTAAAATGCAACATTATCTTCTCAATGCAACATTCTTCTTTCATTCGGTAATGTGTTTTACTAATTCATGTGTTTTCAACCTTTAATGAGGTCTCATAGGGTCTCACTATCTAAAACACATCAATATGGACATGTTCTCTAAGGAGGAATGCAGATTTATCTCTCTTATAACATGAAGGCCACATTGTTCAAAGGGTTTGCCAATGGTAACATGCTGCAAAGGCATTGCAACCTTCTTCTCTTTCCTTTCACATGTTTGGAAAATTTGAAACTTTTCACATGTACATGCACATCCTTGAATAATTTTGGACAATAATATCCAACCCTCAATAATTTATGTGATATGGTGTCTACTGAGAAACTCCCACATGTGGTTCCATCATGTAAATTGTTTAGGGCTCTCTTGATATCTACCTTCTCCAAACACCCAACTAGCACACCATTGTAGTTTTCTTGAGGATAATCCCATTGATGAGTTTGTATTGAGCATATTTGAGCCTTGAGACTCTTCTCCTTTGGGAATCTAAACACTTGGGATTGGATCCATTTTGCAGATAATATTTCAAATATTAAAACCATGAATTTGGGTTCATGGGTATAAAAATAATGTTAGTTATATACAAAAAATCTTCAGTCTTCCAACCTACTTTTATAGCTTGATCATATGCTTCAACTACTAACTTTTATAGTCCTTGTCTCTGAATACGATGGTAAGTTTTATATCCAGATTGTACTCTTCGATAACATTCTTTCAATTTTCATGTCTTTCACCAAGTTGTCACTAGAAAATAATGATCTTACAACTAAATGCATAAGAATGACTTTCATGTGACTTTTCAAAATGCAAGGTTTGAACTATCTCATGGATTTAACCACAACATATACTTGTTTTCCCACAACCATGCAATTTAGCTTATCCCATTGTAATCTAGTGCTTACAAATGAAAATAGGAACTCAATTCCCTCTTGTTTAAGAACAATAATTAAAGAATGATCTCATGTGAAGGTATAAAATGTAAAAGCCTTTTCATAATTTGGATTGCTTGAAGTTGGGGTAACAAAAATAAGTACCTTTATCTTTTCAAAGGTTTCTCTCTTAACCATAGTCCATCGAAAAATTGCATCCTTTTTAATCGTATTTTGTAAGGGATTGTTGATTTATGTGAAATCAGAGATAAAACACCTCAAAAGTTTATTTTCCCAAAGAATGATTGCATTTCCTTGTTCTATGGCGGGGAAATATGAGTTATAGATTTTGTTTAGATCAAGGTTGACAAATATACATTCCTTTGAGATAATGTATCATAATAAATTCCATTTGATTATGTCAAAGACACATTTCTTTGGATTCAAAGGGATCCCATACTTCTTGTATCTATTGACAAATATTTTATTCATATTTTGTAAATGGTCAAATCATTTCTTAGAAAATATCATGATGTTATCCATGTAGATGACTAAAATCTGGTTAATGAGCCCTTCGAATTCAATGTAGACTATGTGTTGGAACATAGCACCCACATTCATTGATCCAAATGGAATTAGTTACCCAATTTTGTTTTGAAGGTTGTCTTAAGATTGTCTTGATATGAAACTAGAACTTAATTGTAGCCAGATAATTCCTCTAAGAGTGACATCATCTTAGAACTGATCACTAGTTGTAGGATTTTCTCAATGAGAGGTGCATGATAGTTATCCTTTTCTAATTCCCTCTTCATGTTTATAAAATTGACACACATTCCTATCTCACCACTCTTCTTTCTAACTAGAACAAGATTCATGATCCAAGAAGATGAACGGTGGACAACACATATGATCTTCACATCCAATAATTTCCTCAACTCCTTTTCAATTAATGATTCAAGTGAAGGGTGTATCTTTCAAAGTTTATACTTAAAGGGCTTCATGTTAGGTTCTAGAGGTATAACATTATGAGTGATCTTAGTATCATAAACCTTTAAATCCTAATATGTCTAGGAAAACACATCATAGTATTCCTTGAACAATATTATGTATTATTTCCTCTTGGCGTTAGTACAATAAGAACTAAGATTAATAGTATTTGGGTCATTTTTAATCCCAATATTAATAAACCTATACCACAACAAAAAGATGCTCATTTTAATTGATTGGTAGCTTTCTTAAAATGGTCTTGTTGGTCAAATTTATTTTCCAGGGTGACAACATTGTTTGGGATCTTACTGGTCTTCAGATTGAGCATCTTGCATTTGAAATCATTTAATGTTTTTGAATGCTCTTTATCATTGATTATTGTATTTTGAAATGTACCCTCATTGGTTAAAAACAATATAATATGCTAATCTTCATTAAAAACTATCTAGTTCACAATGTTACCTTCTTGTCAAGGATGCACAAGGACTTCATGGAACTCTCCACATGTTTCCACCTGAATAAAAAACCGATAAAGCACATGGTTAGGATTTGAAAAGGATCATTGTATGTATTTTCATCCTTTTTGGTGCTTTATAGAATGGAAAATTAGAGCTATGAAATTGTAAGAGCATTTTCAAGTTTGATCTCGAATCCATTGGATAGGGAAATCCCCTTTAAAAGATAACAAAAAAATATGTTGTACCATAAATTATTTGATAATGGATTTTCAAATCCAAAACCAAAGTAGCATATTGATGCTCATGACTTATTTGTCAAAGCCTTTCTTAAATGGGCTCTATAATTAATTGGTGTATGTATTTTGGAAATCACCCTTTCTTAAAGGGGCTCTATAATTAATTGGTGTATGTATTTTGGAAATCACCTTCTTTCAAATTTTTTTATTCCATTTAAGATAAGATGAATGTAGCCTTGCTATAAGTTAAATGCATATTATAATCTCTTTGTGACCATAAAATTATCTTCATTTTAAAAATTACTACCTTGACTCCAACGTGATGGATATGTGCCCTAAATAAAGTCTACACCATTTTTAAAGATATGCATAGGATATAAAATATGGAATAATATATCTCCTCTAAGAGCATGAGACATTCTTCCAAAGTAGTTCAAACCTATTGTTTTTCTTGTTTGATCATGGTACTTGGCATATATGCATTTTACCTTTTAATTAAAAATTGTCCTTAGTCTTTTATAACTAGTTTGATTATTTTTACAATTTCATAATATCAATATTTACCTTCTTTACTCACATTTATATTTATAGTATTCCGATTAATATTGTTTTCTTTCATCTTCGGACATGTTAAGTAACCACCTAACTACATATTCTTTGAAAGTGATTTTCATTTACCTAATACAATTAAATGTCTCATCAACTTCAACTAGCATTTTTTGTAAAAAAAAAATAAAAAATGAATAACTATAATTGGAAAGTATGACGGCCCACTTAATAAATGCATGAATAATTGGAATAAAAAAAACTTTAGTTAAAATTGTTACATATATAACTGCAATAAAACATTTGTAGCTAAAATTCTTATATCTTGTGCATTCCCTTATAGCTTCAATGCATACATTCTTATGATAGATACTCAAGAGTGTTATATATGTATACATCATATTATCACATTGTTGGTATTCAATATTGAACTCTATTTTTTAACCTTTTATGTGATTTTTCATCCTTAGATTTATATTTAGATATAATCAACTTTACAAGAATTTATTATAAAGTAATTTTTCATAATCACACTAACATATATATATAATAAAAAAAAAAAACATATTTTCCAATGGCACGCACCACCTTTAAATGGCTAATGTGAACTCACACAATATGTAATAAGGCTCCATCCCACCTCATAGTGGAGTACACAAAATTAGAACACTCAGTATTGAGTGGTACGAACCTACAACGCCCCTTAGCTAGTGATACTAACTCTATAACATATGATATTAACATAAACAACTTAACAATTAACGATGTAAATCCACATCATATCGGATGAGATTACAAGTACACATGATTTTTCAACAACTTTAGGTCTTATCAAATGTTTTGTCTTCTTTTTCTTATTTTCACATTATAAATTTACTAATATTCATAATAAAACAATTTTCTATTTTTTTACATTTACTTGCTCCATGCTTACCTATAAGTTAATGGTGAATGTTTTTACACTTTATGAGATATATAGCTTGAGTGGGTCTAATAGTTAAGAACATGTGTTTCCTCCTAAGAGGTCACAAGTTCAAATTCAGAGGGGGATAGGGTATGTATACCTCTGTAGACTTTACCAGTCAAATCGCTCGGTGGAGAGAGTCTCATACACCAATTTGGTGTCTTTATGTTTTTTCTAAAAACATTTCAATAAATCCAAAACATGGTATAAATACTATAACTATAATAAGGTGTAAAAATTGTAGAAATGTTTTTAAATAAAAGAATTTGATCTCTTATTAATATGAATTAATATGAATTTTTATGTATTTCATGTATTTATAGTTTATTCCATTGTGGGTTTATCAAAAGTATGAAGAGTGGGTACTTGTTGGATGCATACTTAATCGACATCCAACGAGTTCTTATACTTGAAATTTGAGTAAACCTATAAGGAGATAAATAAAAAATGTGATTAAAAACAATAGTTTTCTTCATTTATGTTTGAAAATTCATAACTCTTATTTTATTATTTTATTGTTTTCTATAGGAGGCCCATTTTAGACCTCAAATTTCCCCTAATCCCTACAATCCTTATCTAAAATAATGGTTTGTGATAGCTCAAAACGAATCAAAACACACTTAAATAAGAGTTTAGCAATGGTTTCTTCCATGATACTCTTCTTGCACGGTGTCGAAATCACCATCATAGAAAAATCACCGATCACTGCAAACACACAAGGAAATATTGACATGTAATCCATGGTTTGTCTATGGTAGGTAGAGGAGTGTACAACCCCTTCTTCTTAATGGCAGGTTTATTGATGTCATAGACAATGCATGATTTGATATACCCGTTCACACCCTCTTGGAGTTTTGGCCAATAGAAATACTTCTGAAGTAGTACTATTGTCTTCTCCACATTGAAGTTCCCTACCACCCGACTGCAATGTGCCTCCCAAATTAAATTTTCATCCTCACTTTAAGGAACAAAAGGATGACCTAGATAACGCAAAAGTGCATCCCAGATGTGAAAGTTTGGAACTTGTATACTTGCACCTAATGTTTGATATGTAGCAGCAAAATTAAGGTCATTTCCATACAATTGGGGCTACCCATAGGTATCATTCCCACAAGAGTTAAGAACAATAGTTAGTGCCACAACTGGGGTCAGCTGAGGCAGTTTTCAACATGGTTTGTGTTTTCCTTCTTGTACTTAATGTTCAAGTGGAATTGTTTCAAGTACATGGACCACTTTTGAGGGTGGTTTTGTAACTTTCTTTGTGTTTTAATGAATTGTTGGGGATTATGGTATGTGTGGATGATCATTTTATTTCCCATAATATAATGCTTTCATTGTTGGTAAGTCTACATTATGGAGTGCATTTCCTTGTCATAGGTGGAATACATACAAACAAGAACAAAGAGTGACTTGTTGTGATAGGCCATTGAATGTCCATGTTGAGTGAGGATTGCACTGATAGTATAGTTGGAGGCATCTATCTCAAATTTTGAATGGTTGTTGTAGGTCTAGAAGAGTGAGGACTAGTGTTGAGTGGAGGTGACATTTCATATCCTCAAATGCTTTCTGTTGTGACTCAAACCAGGAAAAATTAGGTCTATCTCCACTCTTGGTCACATGGATTAAGGGCCAAGTGATATGAAAGAAATCAACACAAACCTACGGTGGAAGTTGGAAAACCCCAAGAAGCCACGAAGATCTGTTAGAGACATAAGGGTTTTCTAATTAAAAATGACTTGGATCTTGGCTGGGTCAACATGCACACCAAGTTCATCCTCAATGTATCCTAGATATTGAATTCTCATAATGCCAAATAATCATTTTTCCATATTGGAGTATAACATGTGTTGTTGCAGGGCACTCAAGATTTATTGAATGTGTTGCAAATGCTTTTCCCTAGTTGTGCTAAAGATGAGGATGTCATCCAAATATACAACCATAAAAGAGTTTGTGATATGTCACAAGATATAATACATCATCCTCATGAATGTTTTCAGAGCATTAGTCAAGCCAAAAAGCATGACCAACCACTCAAAAAGGATTTCTTTATACTTGAAGGGGGTCTTCCATACATTAGTTTGTTCAATTAGGACTTTGTGGAAGGAATTTGTGGTACACAAAGAATGGTTACCCAATAGAGAATGGTCTTTGAAATTGAGAACACCAAGAGGTGAAATGTGGGATTTATGAATCCCCTATTCCTCCTAGAGAGGGATCTTGAGTCCCTCAAAGTAGAGCTATTACTCTCCTATTTTGAATTACAATGGTGAAGAACTCTATGAAAAAGATTTCCAAGAGGTGAAAAGATTTCCCTATGCTATACTTTCCCAAGCAATTCTTAAGAGAACAAATGGCTTCTCCAAGAGTATTTGGACAACATAACAATGCTATGAACTTCTTCCATTTGTGCATACAATGGCCCTCTATTTATAGAACCATAACAAGGTATTTGATAACTTTCTCCAAGTGTGAATGGGAAGTATTTTGAGGTACATTCCATCTTTTCGGTCATCCCAAGGAAATATTTTGGGTCGATCTTAGGGTCTTGTCTTGAATTACATCACCCTGGAAGTGGTTGAGGCCCGACCAAAGTCATAAATGTGTCATTTTCACATCCGTACAGGTTTCTTCATGGAAAGTCGTGTGGGAATTTCACTATGCACATTTGGAGCTATTTTTCTTGTACGGATGTGCGTGTTGACTTTGTTGGAAGTGCACACAAATTTATGGATTTTTTACATAGTTTTGGTCAACTTGCTAGAATTGGTTCTGTAAAAATTGTAAGTATGATGTATCTGTGTTGATTGTTTCTTCATACATTGTTTCTATTGCTATGAGAAATGTTTTGGTGATAACAAATTCCCCCTCATATGTGTGGTTAGGAGCATACATATAGCCGAAATACATCAATGTTTCTTTTGGTTAAATTTCCATAGTAGAGGAGAGTTGTAATGACTACTGAGAGGAACTATGAGTGACATCTTTGGGAGGAAAAGGGGATTCTGAATGAGACCAATATTCTCCAAAAACTGAAATGAAAATTTGTGTACAAATAAGGTGGGCATGCTCTATGCTCGTGTCATGAAACCTTAAATGAAATGACGAAAATTGAATATTGTTGAGGAAGTAGTTGTCTGCAATGCCCTTGGAGGCGTCGAAAAATGACAAATGACTATTCTGATTACTAAAGAAAATATGAATTGAGGTAGGAACAACTCAGAGGCATTGATGTCCTAGAAAATTCAAAGGTCTTCAGATATTACTGAAAACTGCAATGGTCTCATAGTAATACCCAACGTAACATGAAACTTTGTCGGAGTCGAATGTCATGGGGGTCATCCACATCATAAAGAGATGATGACTCTTTCTATGCCATCTAAGACTACTTATGATAAGGGACTGCGAGAAAATATATTTCCATCTTCCTGGAAATTTATACTGACGTCGATAGGGAAGAGGTGAAACTGCAAGAAGCAAAGGGCTTCTTGGCATTGATTTGATCAAATGAGTATTAGGTAATGAATAGAGGAGGAGATGGATGAAATGGTGAGATGAACGACATTCAATATGTATGGGACTCAAGAAATTCCCTTGGTTGGGGGAAAATGGAATGATGGCAGAAACCGTAAAACACGATCTGGTGTCAAAGGGATGACCAAATATTGGGTAAAATGTGTAGAATGCATGAGGCTAAAAAGGAGTGGATGATAGGTCAAAATACAATTTTTTGAGACATGGGTGTTAGTGATAGTCGATATTTGGGCCATGATAAGGATATGTTTTGAAAATATGGTGATAAAAGGAGGATGCCCCAACCAAGGGTGACACGGGTTGTTGTGCTACAAGGAAAAAGGCATCATCAGTGACGATGGCCAACATCTATGAAATTGCTGAAAATAAAAGGGTACTTTATACAATTACCAAATGAATAAAGAATAATTAGGATTGAAAGTACATGTACAAAAACATGTGCCCTACTGAAGTATGGCCTGACTTTGTGGGGTGCAAGAAGGGGAATGTAATTGATGAAGGGTGGGGCCCCCATTAGTGGATTTTTGTACTAGGTAGGTGAATGGAGGATGAAATTGCAGATGGGCTACTGATGGTGGATGATATGGAGGGTTAATGATAATGTGAAGGTGCATTTGATGTAACCAAAAACATGATGTGGGAGTCCATAATGGGTTGGTTATCATGATGATGAGGAAGAAGTATGAGGTTCTTACTCTGGGGTGTAACACTACCAGGACTCTCGAGCCTAATGTGTAGAAAAACATGAGTGTCAATATGCCAAGGGGTAAATATATGTGGGACAAATAATGGAGGTGAGAATTCTAGTGGGTAACAATACCTTAATGTGATAGAGGTGGGGGTACTGCAGAGCCAGATATGGGGGTCCTAAAGGTGAATGTAGAGGGGTATAAATGGGATAAGCATTGGTTTGCAGAGGGCGTGACTACATGCTAGTTTTGAACGTATACCTGAAGGGGCCATGTGATGGCCGATATTAAATGGGTTGTATGTTTGTTGTGACAAGTACCCACACATACAAAAATCAAATACCTAATGTGAAAAATATCTGATGAAAAATAACATATGACAATTATTTGATAGAAATGATAGTGAGCAAGCGTACATGTGCTTTTAATATTGGTGGGAAAAAATGGTCCCTTGATGAAATTTTTGGGTGCTCCTCGAAGGAGGCAAAGGAACAATGAGTTCCTAGAAGAGGTAATCCTTGAAGGAGGTTACAGAATGATGAGTTCCTAGAAAAAGGCACTCCCCGAGGGAGGCCAAGGAACCATGAGTTCATGAAAAAGGAACTCCTTAAAGGAGGTCACAAAATAATGAGTTTCTGGAAAAAGGTACTCCTTAAGGGAGGCCAAGGAACCATAAGTTCATGAAAAAGGCACTCCTTAAAGGAGGCTGTAGAATAATGAGTTCTTAGAAAAGGAACTCCTTGAAGGAGGCCAGGGAAATATGGGTTCATGAAAAAGGAACTCCTTGAAGGAGGCCACAGAACAATGAGTTCTTGGAAAAGGCAGTCCGAGAAGGAGGCCAGGGAACCGTGGGTTCCCATACAAGTTCCTCCCTAAGGGAGGCCAAGGAACGATGGGTTTATGAGAAAGGAACTCCTTGAAGGAGGCCATGTAACAATGGGTTCTTGGAAAAGGGAGTCCTTGAAGGAGGTCATAGAACAATGAATTCCTAGAAAAGGAAATCCTTGAAGGAAGTCAGGAACCATGGGTTCCCGAAAAAGGTACTCCTTTAAGGAGGTCATAGAACAATGAGTTCTTGGAAAAGGCAATCCCTAAAGGAGGTCAGGGAACCATGGGTTCCTACACAAGGCCCTCCCAAAGGGTGGCTAAGGAACGATGGGTTCCTGAAAAAGGAACTCCTTGAAAGAGGCCGAAAAACAATGATTTCTTGGGAAAGGCACTCTCTGAATGAGGCCATATTTCCCTATGGGGGGAACTGAAAATGACCAAGGCTAAGGGGGCCTTTCCACAAGAATTAATGAAACTATCTTGGTGGATCATTTCAATTAGGACATGTGGCTTGTAATAGCATGATGTCTGTGGGAACTGGACACAAGGTGGTGCTATAATGGTTCCCATGAAGGGTATATTGTGAGATGGTGTTATGTCAAGAGCTAGGTATTATGGGATTAAGGTGGGAAGTGGTACCGCCCCCTGTATTATTATACGAGGAATATGGGAATGGTTGTTTCCAAATACCCAAGATGATGGACCAAAGGTATAACAGTAGAAAGTTTAAAGTTGAACATCCACCAAAGAGGATCTGAAATACTGTATCAGATCCACCATTTTGTTTAATATCCCTAGGGGGGTTTGGGAGTTTAAACTGTGTAGAAACATATCCTATATGAGAATGGTTGGTCATTATGGAACTGGAATCCTTGATATCCCTATCAATGAGAAGAGATGATATTATTTGGGAGGGAGTAATGACCTTATAAAGGGAGATAATATTAGAGGGTGCATCAATTGAATTGTTAGGATCTTGCCAACAGTTGATAGGAGAACCTAGATGGAGGTTATCACTAAGATCACTGAAAGAAGTAGTGGCCTCAAAGAATTATTCATCCTATGAGATTAATTTAGTTTATATTTCATGTGATCCAAGTGGATATCGGTGGCCACCCACCTTTTCCAACTCACTCAAAACAATTTTCTAGCAATTTTGGCAATTTACTATTTTTAGCAGTTTTTAACTTCTGGGGGCATTTTGAGGGCCTAAATGACGGTTTTTTGGGATTGAGATTCTCAATGATAGGCGAAGTATTTGATTGAGCCCCCAAAATGAATCTACTCAATGATACCTTTCCAACGGGCTATTGTGCACCTAAAACAAAGATCGTATGAAAAAGTTACGACCTCGGGACGTTGATGTACTAACTTACCCAAACGGGGCACACATGACTTTTGGTGCTTCATCTCTTAGGGTTAGGTTTTTGGATGTCTAAGGTTTTTGACATTCCTTTTTATTATAAAAAGGCCTTCAGAGCCTCATTATAATCATCTTCTTTCGAATGAGCGCAACCATCACATGTCTTCTCAGAGATAAGCCGCCACCATTCTAGCAATCTTGTTTTCCGTTGCATTTTACAGTTTCAACTTATTTCCTTATTGAATAGAAAACCAATTTTACTATATCTCTGTTATTTTGTGTTAAGTATATTTTAATAATTTGTATTCATTTCATTATGCTCATAAAATCTAGATCAGTGGTATCAGAGAAGTCTTCTCCTTGTCGTCTTAATGCATGTCCCCAACGAGGTTAGGGTACAAAGAATTGGGTCTTGAGCTTGTTTCTCTCGAGGAAAAAATATCTCTCACGCCCAAGCGACCTCTCATGGCAGGAGAAAATAAAGATGACAGGATAATAGATCCTTTCAAAATGTTTCTTGTGGAATCCCTCACGCAACAAAGGAACGAGATGATGGATAGTTTCACGCAAATCCTTCGATGACTACGAAGAGTTGATGCATATTCCTCGAGTGGAGGCACTGCCCCCTTCAAGGTACAAATCAACTTTGATATTCCTATATTTGAAGCTCAGATAGACGCATATGTTGTATACAAGTGGTTGAATATACTAGAAGGGTATTTTTCTGTCCATAATTTTTGAATAGAGAAAATATTACTTTTGCACTCCTCAAATCCGTTCCCCATGTCAAATATTGGTGTGAAACTTTCTGTGAGAAAAAGGAAACAAAGGAACCCTCATTATTTACATTTGCGACCACCTGAGAATCCTTCATGGATGCTATTAAGGAACAATACTACCCTGTCAGAAGTTATGATGACTTGTATACCAAATGGACCACATTGCGGAAAGAAAGAGACCAAGTAGTTATAGAGTCCACAAATATCTTCCATACCTTGCACACCAAGTTGGGTATCAAAGACTCATAGCAACATCTGGTGCTCAAGTATCGCGGTGCTCTGCATAGATACATCTAGACCAAAATGGAATTTTTGGACATCTCATCCTTGGCCATGGCCTACCGATATGCCGTCAAAATCGAGCAGAACCTCAAACAAAAAACGTGACAATTTGGGCCTGGGAACCCCTCATAGAAAAATCCAGGAAGGGGCGGCTCCAACCTACAGAACAAAGGAAAAATAAAATATGGATAGTATCAAGAAAACCAGTCCAATCCGCAAGTAAAGAAGGACACCAGAAAGACAAAGAAATATACTGGGAAGTGGTGCAACTTCCATAAGAGCCCTTGGCATAACATTGCTGACTATCGCTCAAAGTAGTTGTTGGTGGCATAAGTGAAAGCCTTTAAATTAGATGCAGGTTCTGACTCTGAGTCAAAACCAGAAAGGGGAGGAAGAATCATTGATGCAAAACCTAGTGCCACCGTTGCTACCACCAAGATCCATCCTGGTGAACCAAATGAGCTAGAAGAAGGTGAGTACCTCTTCCATTCACATATGTGGGTAAAAGGCACCCCATAACACTTCATCGTTGATAGTGGCAGCCAGAAGAACCTCATCTCAGCAGAGGTCATCAAGAAGTTGGCCCTAGTGACAATGTCACACCCACAACCCTACACCATTGGATGGCTCTACCAAGGAAGCGATCTTCACGTTAGCCAATAGTGTTGATTGTCGTACGACATCAAGCCCTTCAAAGATGAGGTATTGTGTGATGTTTCTCATCTCGAAGTTTGTAATTTTATTTTGGGCCAACTTTATTTATGGAAACATCATGTTGTATATGAGTCTAGGCCTCATAGTGTTATTATTACTTTGAACAGGAAATTGTACAGGATACCTGAGGCAATCCCTTCTAGTGCTATTTCTTTTATCTCTGCTAAGAAATGCAGGAAGGTCATCTCCCAGAATGGGAAATTTTTCTTCTTCGTGATTCGCTCTAAGAGTGAGCGAAAGGTTGTAGCCACATCCAGGGCCTCTGTGGTTGATCTCTCCAACAACAAAAGTAAGTGGATAAGGTCATAGAAGAATACTCAGATATCATCTCCTCTGCTACTAGGGTACCTCTACATTTCCAAGTCAAGCATCCCATCAATTTGACACCAGGCACACTGCTACCCAATGGGCTAGTTTACCACCTCTCTTTGTTAGAAAACGAGGAGATCAAGAGGTAGATCCAAGAAATGCTCTACAAGGGGCACATACATCCCAGCTCATCGCCTTGTGGAAGCCCAATCGTTCTGGTGTAGAAGAAATACATAACCTGGTGACTCTGCATTGATTACCGGGTCCTGAATAAAATCAAAGTCTAAAATCGATACCCGATTCCCCGAATTGATGACCTCCTTGATCAGCTCATGGGGGCCAAATACTTGAGTAAGATTGATTTGAATTCTGGCTACTATTGTAGGAAAATCTCCCTACAGATAGGTAGATTTCCTCAAAGAGCTTGACCCTAACTCTAAGACAGAAAATGCTTAACGTGGACACTGACTTCCTTTCAAATCTATACAAACTAACACATGAGAAGGAAAGAGAACAGAAGTACCTCTTTATCGACGTTTGTCCCTGCACGCTCCAAGTTAAGCTCCAATCCTTTTCTTCTCGCTGACTCCTGTAGACAAACAAGATACGACCGCTTCCTACTCTATTGATATTAGCTTGAAAACAGATCTATCTATCAATGATAAGTTCATGTAACATTAGACACAAACTAGAAAGAAACAGGCCAAGCGTGTCATATTGATGAGAATAACGACAACAGTACTTACAATCGTAGATGCGAATGCGACAGCTTCATCAAGTCCCCTTCGTCTAACCCTTGCCTGAAAGATCCACAACCTGGATGATAGCAACTTCACTGATCACTCTCCTTTGGTTGACTATGTGTTTCCTATGAGATCATAGGTTTCATGCTAGCAATTCTCCCCCCTTTCCACCATCATAGAGCTTGCTTATATAGGTTAAGAGGAGCTTAACCCCTTGAGTTATCTTTAGAAAAAGTTGGGGAACCTCTTCCTTAGATCAGGGATCTCCTGATGAAACCAAGAATTCGAATGCAACTGCCTTCTAATCTTGAAAGATCCTCCCCTTATTCTCCTCAACGGGCCAACCATTGCCTGAGATTAGGCAGCGCTCCTTCAAAATGGGTATCAGAGCATTGTAGCGCTCCCTGAGAAGCTTAAGGGGAGTGCCAACGCCCTAAGGGTGGATATCTCTCCTTCAGAAGGGGCAAGGGAGCGTTATAACACTCCTTGAATTCTTATAGGGGAGCACTAGCGCTCCCTAGACTAATTTAGGGGAGCGCTCACCCCTAAAACCTTTAATCAAAAGCTCTGCTCAAGTGTTAAGAGCTCCTTGACTTCAGTTAACTAGATTTCCTTCTCCAAAACCAGTGTATGAGGTGTTTTAAAGTGCCTCCTTAGTGTCGTCATCAAGGCAGTATGCTTGAACAACGTTTGCGACACTTATGAACAACTTGCGACACTTGCGAAAGTTGTAAGGAAGATGCAACACTTACGAAAATTGAGAGGAATATGCGACACTTATCCAGTTGAGTAATTTTTACGTGTAACAGCTACCACCAGGTCCCAATAGAACAGAGAGATGTATGGAAGACCACCTTCAATTCAAAAGAAAGTATTTTTGAATGGTTGGTCATGCCCTTTCGTTTGACAAATTCTCCAGCAACATTTATGAGGATCATGGACGACGATATCCTACGACATTTCACCAATAATTTTGTAGTGGTGTATCTGGATGACTTCCTCATATACAAAAAGACTTGGGCAGAACACTTCCAACATATTCAATAGGTTTTTCACACCCTACAATAACACAAACTATATGAAAACTTAGAAAAATGCTCCTTCGGCATGGGCAGGGTCATTTACTTAGGCTACATCATTAATTGGCATGTGGATCCAACAAATATCTAGGTCATCCATGACTGGCCATCCCCAATCAAACTCACTGAACTTTGGAGCTTCTTGGGCCTCACCAGTTTCTATCGCAGGTTCATGTTGGGATTCTCTCATATCGCATGGGCCCTCAGTCAAGTAACCGAGGGTGGAGGTAAGGAAAAATTTATGTGGGGCCTATACCAAAACAAGCCTTCGATGACTTGAAGAGTCATTTGTGCTCATCCTCATTAATTTCATTACCAAACCTGCAACATCCCTTTGAGATCGAGACAGATGCTTTAGACTATGCTGTGGGCGTCGTTCTCACTCAACATGCCCACCCCGTGACATATCATAGTGAGACACTATCATATGATTCCCGTAAGTAACCTACTTACGAAAAATAAATATACTCCATTGTGAAAGCCTGAAGCTGGTGGAGACATTACATTCTGGGGAAGGAGACAATCATCCACACTGATCACAAGCCACTACAGTTCATGCAGACCCAAGGAAAATTGCAGAAAGACCGCCATTAGAAGTTTTCCACATACTTACAACAGTTCCACCTCCACATCAAGTATAAAATAGGAAGTACCAACCAAGTTGTTGATTTCCTCAGACGACCTCCATTCGTGGAAATCACCACGGTGCTAGAATCTTGTGGCCACGAGACCTTCGGATGGCCCCACCTCTACGAGACAGACCCTGACTTCTCCACCACCTACCAAATGTTGGGCACCAACTCAATGGTCTCTAATTTCCATATTAAATATGGGTTGTTGTGATGTTTGGGCCATCTCTACGTTCCATCAAGTGATCATGCAAAGCTGATTTGGGAAGCTCACTACAGTCGGGTGGCAGGACACTTTAGCATCACAAAGAGAATGCTAGTGTTGCATAAACATTTATACTGGCCAAAACTTCGACAGGATGTCGGCAAGTATATCAGGTCCTGCACCACCTGCGCTATTGCAAAACCAACCACTAAGAAATAGGGCATGTACACCCCTCTTCCTACTCTTGACAGGTCATGGGAATCCATCTCAATGGACTACATGTCGGGCCTCCCATCTTGTTTTCCCTTGGTTATGGAAGTAAGCGAAGAACAAGGAAGAAAAGGAAAAATGTGAACTTCGCAGAAGGCACAGTGACTGTTATTGGGTCAAAGTGAGAAAAAGAGCAGAAAAGACGGAGCGAAGTCTGAGGAAGCAAGTCGTTGAATGAGGAGATCAAGAATGACAGATCAAGAAGAAAGATGGATCATGGAAAACTCAACAAGCATAAGAAACCATCATCAGATGATTTGGAGCACTGCGTGAGAAGGAATGAAAGACAGGTTGGCGAAGCCTTGAAAATGCAGATCAAGTTGACCTAAGGTTTTGGTAGCTAGGGTTTTGACACCTAGGTTTCAGCCTAAGGATGTCGGTGAGCTATTGAAATGTATAAATAAAGGTCAAGAGGACCTAGGTTGGGTTGTTTTCATTACTGATAGTCGATCTAGTTGTTTTTGGTATGTTGTGAGAGATTATTGTTGTGTGAGAGAGAAGTGCTAAGAGGGAGAGCCTTTTGGTATTGTAAGATCTTCAGCTGTGTGTGAAGGTCAACCCTGCAGCTGGGTGTGCAGGTAAGGGAGAGAAAGAGAGGAGAAGAAAGAATATCTACTAGCTAAGAGCACAGACAAGAACTTTATGATTCATCTTAATATATTATAAAGCACAGCTCTGTGGACATAGCCCTAGAGAGAGGGTGAACCACGTATATCTTGTGTTATGTGTGATTGATATTCTATCTTTGCTAGTTGATATACTGTGATTTCATTACCATGTTAGATCTGATAAATAGATGGGCATAATGGTTATAAGATGATAAGTGATATATGCATGTTGTATTGTTCTAGTATTGTATCCACTTGATATTCCCCTTGGTTGTAGATAGTTTTGTCCTGCAACCCCCCCATAGCTGCTTCAAGTGAGACTGCATCTGCTTCACGGGTGTAGCCGAAAGGGACAGTGGTTAGGGATTTTTGGTGCGCTCTTGGAGTTGAACCCTGGGTCTGCCCCTATGCCAACAAATGGTTCTATTGCTGAGACATGAATCTTCTTGAGGGAATGTCAAGGTGGTTTCCATCAAAGACAGAGACTCAAAAGTGGATAGAGGATCAAGAAAAGGACTTTGCTGAAGCCCAAAACAAGAACCCTAATCTTAGTACAGAGGATTGGTTGGAGAAATATATCTTTAATGATGTACATGAGATTTTCTTTGGGTGAATGCATCAGGAGCTATACGAGTGGTTAGCTAGGCTAGCAGATACCTAGTTTGAGATCCGATCTAGACCTCCTGTGGTTTGGATGTCGGAGTTGATCAAGAAGGTCAAGAGAGATGATAATGTTGTATCACGAGTAGTAGATCACTGGTTTGATAGCACCATTGGAGGGTACATCACTGATTTTTCTGTCGACAGAGTAGAGTCCTATAGCCAAGTCGAGAGATATTTTTTCAAGGGACCTAGAGGGAAATTTTTACATTTTCTAAAGTTAAGAATAAAGATTCTATTGCATGAAAATAACATCCTAAAGATATAGTAGATTGATCGTATCTAGAAAAGATAATGTTCAGGAATTTAGACAGCGACAACGACACAAAGGCTAGAAATAAACGCAGTGTAAAAGTGTTTAGAGAAGTTCACCTTGTGAACTTATTCAAGAAGAAATATAGGGATGAGGGTTTCTATAGTGGAGAAGAGGTAGATCTGACAGATGAGGAGAATTCAGAACCTATTGGGACAGAGGAAGGGAAATATGAAGAGATTCACCGAGAAGAACCTGAAACTTCAGGAACTGCATAGAATATTGAAGTAAGATATATTATCCCTCCTGTTGATTCAGTGGTATTAATCAATCAGCGTAATCCAAGCCACCAGAGCACCGTCACTAGTAGTCCACCACATACTCAGTCAGGAACCTTAGGAAGATCTATGGTAGATGAGATGAGGCTTCACATCTTTAGGGGAGATGGATTTGAAGATCCTGATCAACACTAGTTCCTATGTGAAGCTATATGGAATATTAAAAATGTCACCGATGAAGCTGTCAAAAGAACCCAGTTTAGTACCACTCAAAGAGATCGTGCACTGAGCTGGTACATGAAGCTTGTCCAAGTACTTGCACAACCTAAGACACTGAATCAGATTAAGAATGTGTTGATTGCACAGTTCAAGAAACCCAAGTCAGAGTCACAATGTATTACAGAGCTGAAAGAGATCAAGTAGAAGGTAGCCGAACCTGTTTGGGAATTTGATCAGAGATTCAAAACCTTAACAGGCCAATTTGCTTTTCAGATCCCAAATGAGGAGAGCAAAGAATGGTTCATCGCTGCTCTCTTACCACACATCAGAGTTCCTCTGATGCAAAAGAATATTTCTTCGCAGGCTGAGGCGCTGGAGATCGCCATGAATCTAGAATTATCCCCTATGGGAGAATCCAGTTCAAGTATGAGCCAGATCTTGAGTCAGCTAA
Organism: Picea engelmannii; assembly: GCA_009831015.1. Lineage (NCBI taxonomy): Eukaryota > Viridiplantae > Streptophyta > Pinopsida > Pinales > Pinaceae > Picea > Picea engelmannii. The sequence continues at coordinate 92,306 of ML788339.1, read as the reverse complement.
CTAGTTTGTCTCTGTAGGTCAAATATATGAAAAAGGATAAGGGAAAAGATAAAAGAGAAGAAATCTGGCGTGTCAGGTGTATATCAGAAGGCCATGACAAGGAACACTTCCCCCTATTCAATGAATACTTGGCTTCTGGAGCTCCGAGCCCTTTGAAGCAAGTCACCTTACCTTGGTGCAAGGTATGCAAAAATATACATCACCCTGGTGAGTGTTATTACATGCAAAAGTATGTTCAGAGACCCACAAATTTGTATTGCATGTTTTGTAAGTCCATGGGACATGATGATAGGGATTGTAGGGCTTATGATCTCATGCATGAAAGGGCGAGAGACATATACAATATTCAAGGTGAAGTACAAAAAGAAGGAACCACTACACAGTATAACTCCCCTGGGAGAGGAAACTTCAATCCTTGTGGTGGATTTAGAGGAAGAGGATGAGGTGGAGGAATGGGTTGAGGCCAAGGAAAGATAATCTGTTATAACTGCACACAACCAGGACACCTCACAAGGGATTTCCAGAACCCTTGTGCTACTTGTAGCTATTGTAGCTTGTTTGAACATGTTATAGAAGATTGTCCTATGTTGCTAGCTAAGCTTCAGGAAAGATGAGGACCTCAGAAGAACCAGCAAGTGCAACTGATATATGCTGAACCTCGCGAAGAAGACCCTAGAGTCACTATTATCACTAGAGGAGGCATTTTTACAGGAGAAGACATATTGATCCAAGGAAAGACTATAGAAGACTTAGAAATCAGAAAAACTACAGAGAAGACACAAATGTTTGATGCAAAGAAATAAAGATAAATGTTTGAGGAGGCAAGAAAAGAATTCTGAGGAGACCAAAGTTCCTCATCGAAGACAAGACCAACAGTGAGAGAATATGAAATGCATCTGGCATTTGATCAGTCTGATTTTCCAAAAGAATGAAAAGAGGTAAGCAAGCTCATGGAATTTCTATATACTTGTATTAAGTTTATTTAGGATGAAAGCATTGTACAAGAACTACAAACTTTAATTAGACAATATGAGCTAGGAAAGATAGACCCCTTACTGAATAAGGAAGTACATCAAATTGGTAAGAAGAGAAGGACCAATAAGGAATTACATTTGAATTCTCAAATAGGAGAGTATGAGATAGACTATGTGGTCCTCGACTTAGGGTCAGAGGTTAATGTCATGACGAAGAAAACCTAGGCACTGATGGGAAAACTAAAGTTGATCTATTCCTCTATCAGGCTTAGGATGGCTAATCAGCAAGATGTCAGCCCCTTTGGATGACTGGAACATGTCCTTCTAGACATCGACGAAGTAAGAATGTTTGCAGATTTTGAGTTAATTGAGATAGTCGATGACAACTTCCTTTACCCTGCACTGTTAGGAATTGATTGGGCCATCAATAATTCCACTGTGGTTGATTTAAAGAAGAGACGTATGAATTTTGAAAGAGATGGCCTTAGGGTCATTGTACCTTTAGATTCAAATGAAGGTCAATGATACAAAGAACTTATCAGAGAAGAAGACCACACATATGAACTCGAAAACATATACAAACTAACAACCAGACAACATGATTACATTAATCCTACGGTCAATGGAAACTTAAGCTGGTGAAGTGACAATGCATGTTCATTAGACTCAGAAGAAGCACTGGAGAACTGGAAGAATAAGATGTACGAAGTATCTACAAGAATATGTGCTAGATTAACCAGAGAAGTTCGCTGAATCGACGCAACAGTAAGTAACTTACCCACCTTTGATGGTCTAAATCCTTTAGAAAACTTCTTTTCGGACTTTGAAGAAAGTGTACCAGTGCAACAAAGATTGTTGGCAATGGATGAGGCCATGAAAGAAAACCCAACAAGATGGTGGGGGATAGACAAAAACAACATTGCAGACTGGGTACAATGTCATACCTTGATGTCATTGCGATTCTCATCACAAGTAGAAGGCTGTGAAGCTCGCTACACATGTCAAAGATGTACAAAGGACCATGTGCGAAGTTGCGAGGAAGCATGGAGCAACATTCCCCAAGAACAGTGGGTGCACAAATTCATCAACACACTGGACATGACACCTATCAACTGGTACCTTCAAGCAGAGTTGTGCCTCATCACTACAGATTGGAAAAGTATGACTCAAAATTTTATAACCACCTTCTTATTTGAAATTCAATATCCGTCAGTAGATCAAGCATTACAGATTGTGAGATAGAAAGTATTCAAGGATGCATCTAGCCTTCATTTGGAACAAGAAGAGGATGAATGGACTACGCCTCTACATAAACTGCAAGGTTGTTACAACATCAATGTTGATGATGACGATGATCCAAGAAAGGTGAACATTACAAAAACATAAGGCCAAAGAGATGTGTAAGGACCAGGAGTTGAGTTACCATTCATTGGAAAACCAATCAATATTAAGAAGGTCAATATTGGAACAGAACAGACCCCGAAGCTTGCTAATGTTGGAGATTATTCGGATGTTGCTACCATTGACAAGATCACAGAATTACCGCATGAATATCAGGACTTGTTTCCAACCAAGTTCATTGATATGAAGGGAATTAAAGGGCATATTGGAGATATGTGGATCCCTTTGAAGAAAGATGCAAGACCATTCAAGCTGGGACCCTACAGATTGAACCCTAAGTACAAAGAGAAAGTGAAGATTGAGATCGACAGAATGCTAGAAGCACGGATTATAGAACCTATCGAAGAGTCCGAATGGATTAGCCCTATGGTGGTGCAATACAATAAGACATGAGAGATCAGGATATGTGTAGATATCAGGAAGCTAAATGATGTATGTTTTCATGATCCCTTCCCTACACCATTCACTGATGAAGTGCTAGATAATGTGGGAGGCTAGGAGGTATATTCTTTTACAGATGGATTTTCAGGATACCATAAGATACGGATTGTCAAGGAAGATCTCCATAAGACCACATTTGCAACAGAATGGGGTTCCTACCAATATAAAGTGATGCCATTTGGATTGAAGAATGTCCCAACCATCTTTTCCAGGGTGGTGGTCGAAGCATTGAAGGAGTTTTTGCATAAATTTATAGAAGCATATTTTGATGATTGGACTGTTTTTAGTTTACTGAAGAATCATATTGAATGTCTAAGGCTGATGTTGGATAAATGTAGGCAGTGTCAAATTGCGTTAAACCTGAAGAAATGCATCTTCTTTTCACCATTTGGAGTGTTTTTAGTTCATATTGTATGCAAGCAGGGATTGCTGGTTGACCCATCCAAAATTGCCATTATAGTTGATCTACCCCCTCCTACTTCAGTCAAACAGTTGTGCACTGCATTGGGACACACGAGATACTACCGAAAGTTCATTAAAGGATATGCTCAGATCATAGCACCTATGGAGAAACTGTTGAAGAAGGATTTCCAGTTTAGTTGGAAAGAAGAATGCTAGCAAAGCTTCGACACACTGAAACAGAAAATGGTTACTACACCTATTCTTCTCTTTCTAGATTGGAGAAAGGAATTTCACGTACATGTTGATGCATCTTCCATTGCCTTAGGAGAAGTGTTAGCAAAACCTAGTGAAGGAGATATTTATCATCCATTATCTTTTGCTAGTAGGAAGCTATCAACTGTAGAGATCAATTACACCACTACTGAGCGAGAAGGGTTAGCCATGGTGTATGTGGTATAGAAATTCTTCCACTACTTGTTAGGAGGGAACTTTAAAATGTTTACTGATCACTCCACGCTAAAATACCTAGTCAACAAGCCAGTGTTTGGGGGGAGAATATGCATATGGATTCTGCTATTCTAGGAATATGACTTTGAGATCGCAGTTAAGCCAGAAAGAATGAACAAAGGTCATGACCACTTGTCAAGGTTGGAACATGGCGAAGTGTTGACTAGTTTGGAGGATGCACTACCAGATGCACAGTTACTGGCCATTAGAAAGGTCGATGACCACATCACAGATTCAGTCCAGTTCCTATCAACAGGAATGGCACCTAGAGTGTATACAATTCCTCAGAAGAAACAACTAGTAGTGCGTGTTGTAGACTTCTCACTTATAGTTGGACAACTATACAAGATGGGACCTGATGAGATACTAAGAATATGTGTTATGGAGGCATAGCGACCATTGATCCTCGCAGAAGCTCGTGAAGGAATTACAGGAGGACATTACGCAGGGAAAGAAACTGCGCATAAGGTTCTTAGAGATGGCCTACCTTACACAGAGATGCTAAAGACTATTCTAGAGCCTACGATGTATGCCAAAGAGTTGGGAAACCGTCCAGGAGAGATGACATGCCCTTAGCACCGCAATTGACCTTACAATCATTTGAGAAGTGGGCCATTGACTTCATGGGACCTATAAACCCACCAGGAAAGTGCATAGGAGCAAGGTACATCATTACTGCGACAAAATATTTGACCAGATGGGCCAAAGTAAGAGAAGTTAAGGACTATAGTGCAACTACAGCTGCGCGCTTCATATTTGGTGACATCATAACCAGGTTTGGCTGCCCAAAGATCCTTATGAGTGATCAAGGAACACATTTCATCAATAAGACAGTTGAAGCCCTGACTGAAGAATTTGCAGTCCACCATCATAAGATCACACCATAGCATCCACAAGAAAATGGGACAATTGAAGCATTCAATGAGATTTTGAAGACAACACTAACCAAGATTTGCAGTGTGAACATGGATGACTAGGATTTAAGAGTACCAGCAGTATTATGAGCCTATAGAACCACTTGCAAGAAGCTAACAATGTAGACCCCTTTTAAGTTAGTATATGGTCTTGAAGTTGTTGTTACAATGGAATATTTGGTACCAAGACTAAGAATTGTTGCCTTTACAGATATGGGTGACATTGGCACTGTTAAAGAGAGGCTTGCACAATTGGTCGAATTGGAAGAAGACATATTTGTTGTAGGATTTCATCAGTAGGTACATAAGGAAAGAGAGAAGGCTTACCATGAAAGACACATCAAGAAGAAGGTATTTAGACAAGGTGATTTAGTATTGGTATATGACAGTAAGTTCATCAAGCATCCTGGGAAGTTCAGAATGCATTGGCTCGGGCCATATGAGGCTGCTTATGTTACAAAAGGAGGAGCTACGTAGTTGAAGACCTTGAAGGGATAATGGAAGGAAGGATTAGTGAATGGGAGCCAGCTGAAGTTGTATTATGACAACTAGCTGCCTCACAACTCTCAGTAGAATCATGAAGGAAAAGGGTCTAGGTACCAGGTGCAGTTGAAATTGGGTACTAGACATAGAAAAGACGATCTACACAAGGAAGGAGAGGAGGCATCGAACAAAAAGTAGAGGCTATACTGCACAGTCTGAAGTCAAATTAAAATAGGAAGCTCAGATCTGAAGTGCCTCGGGACGAGTCACAGGTGAGTGTTGGGGGCTTGTTGGCCCTTGGTTATGGAAGTAAGAGAAGAGCAAGGAAGAAAAAGCAAAATGTGAACTTCATAGAAGGTACAGTGACTGTTATTGGGTCAAAGCGAGCAAAAGAGAAGAAAATATGGAGCGAAGTCCGAGGAAGCAAGTCGTTTAATGAGGAGATTCAGGATGACAGATCAATAAGAAAGAAGGATCGCGGACAACTAAGCAAGAGGAAGAAGCCATCATTAGATTCTTTGGAGAACCACGTGAGAAGGAAGGAAAGACAGGTTGGCGAAGCCCTGAAAATGCAGATCAAGTTGACCTAGGGTTTTAGACACCTAGGGTTTTGGTAGCTAGGGTTTTGACACCTAGGTTTCAGCCTAAGGATGTCGGTGAGCTATTGTAATTTATAAATAAAGGTCAAGAGGACCTAGGTTGGGTTGTTTTCATTACTGTTATTCGATCTAGTTGTCGTTGGTATGTTGTGAGAGATTATTGTTGTGTGAGAGAGAAGTGCTAAGAGGGAGAGCCTTCTGGTATTGTGATATCTTCAACTGGGTGCGAAGGTCAACCCTACAGCTGGGTGCGCAGGGAGGGGAGAGAAAGAGAGGAGAAGAGAGAAGATATGCTAGCTAAGAGAACATACAAGAACTGTATGCTTCATCTTAATATATTATAAAGAACAATTATGTGGGCGTAGCCCTAGAGAGAGGGTGAACCACGTATATTTTGTGTTATGTGTGATTGATCTTCTATCTTTGCTAGTTGATATACTGTGATTGCATTACCATGTTAGATCTGATAAATGGATGAGAAGAATAGATATAATATGTAAGTGATATATGCATGTTTTATTGTTCTATTATTGGATCCACTTGATATTCCCCTTGATTGTAGACAGTTCTATCCTGCAACCCCCCCATAGTTGTTTTGGGTGAGATTGCATCTGCTTCACAGGTGTAGCTGAAAGGGCCAGTAGTTAGGGCTTGTTGGTGTGCTCTTGGAGATAAACCTTGGGTCTGCCCCTGTTCCAACACATCTACCAAGAAGGGAAATGACTGTGTTTTTGTGGTTGTTGATCGCTTTTCCAAGATGGCGATTCTAGCTTTCTGGAAGAAGAAAATCACAGCCGAATCCATTGCCAAGCTTGTCTTTGAAGGAGTATGGGTACATTTTGGGATTTGAAAAACCATTATCTTAGACCATGACATTTAGTTCCTCAACACATTTTGGTCAAGCCTTTGATCACTACTAGATACCAAGCTCATCAAATCCATTGCCTTACACCCCCAGATAGATGGCCAAGCTGAGGTCGTCAATCATATGATCATACATATCATGCACATGTATAATTCAAAACACCTCACACATGGGATGAGAGTCTTCCCTATGTACAATATATCTACAATTGAGCCCTGCATAGCTCAACTGGCCACAACCCATTTGAGGTGGGGTTGGGATTCCAACCATTGGGCCCCATGGATGTTGCACTACCCTTGGTGACCACCTCAGATGAGTCGTCCGCTGCTCCACTAGAAGCTGACAAAGCCACCTTGTTCATTGATAAGATCCAACACATCTGCCAACAGGTTCATGATATTCTAAAGAAGTCTAATGCCAAGTACAAGAAACTCCATGATCAACATCGGGTGCCACATAAGTTTAAGGTGGGAGACAAAGTTTGGTTGCACTTGTAGAAATAAATCCTTACAAGGCCCCATGGAAAGCTTCACCCACTCTGTTATGGTCCATACACCATCACCAAGGCTGTGGGTGACAATTATTTTGAGCTCAACATTCCCCCTTTCCTTGGCCTGCACCCAGTCTTCAATGTGTCTCTCCTTAGGCCATATTTCCCACCATTATTGGACACCTCAGAGATAGTAGAGCAGTTGACACAAAAAAATCTCAAACCTGAATGCATGCAACAGGAATCCAGTGATCATATTGTGTACACACATATCAAGGGCACTCAACAACAAAGGATCATGCTTTATCAAGTAGTCAAAGTAGGGCAACTCCTGCACCAAGGAATGTGGCTTACCCAGGGCCAAATTCAACAGAAATTTCCTCATCTGATGGGGGAAATCAACGCAATGGATACCATTTATTACTAAGGAGGGAGGATTGATCCAAGTGGATATCGGTGGCCACCCACCTTTTCCAACTTGCTCAAAAAAGTTTTCTCGCAATTTTGGCAATTTACTATTTTTAGTAGTTTTTAACTTTCGGGGCCATTTTGAGGGCCTAAATGAAGGTTTTTTGGGATCGAGCTTCTCAATGATATCTAAAGGATTTGATTGAGACCCCAAAATTAATCTCCTCGACGATACCTTTCCAATGGGATATCGTGCGCCTAAAACGAAGATTGTATGAAAACGTTACGACCCTGAGAAGTTGATGTACTAACTTACCCAAACATGGCCCACATGACTTTTGGTGCTTCATCTCCTAGGGTTAGGTTTTTGGATGTCTAGAGTTTTTGACATTACTTTTTATTGTGAAAAGGACTTCAGAGCCTCATTGCAATCATATTCTTGCGAATGAGCCCATTCGTCACATCTCTTCTCAGAGATAAGTCGCCACCATTCCAACAAGTTTGTTTTCCACTGCATTTTACAATTTCAATTTATTTCCTTATTGAATAGAAAACTAGTTTTATTATATCTCTATTATTCTTTGTTAAGCATATTTTAATAATTTGCATTCATTTCGTTCTTCTCATAAAATCCAGATCATCATGGTTTCTTTTGGGTTTGGGGGAAGGAACATGCATGGATGCCCCAAGGATGAATGAATCCACCCAACATCCAAGCCCAAGTGGTGAGGAGGTGGTTCTAGAGGCATGGGCTCATTTTTGGGTGGAGTGGATGTTTCACAACTAGTGGTAATGGACACATAGTGCATGGAATCAATGTGAGAAACATGATATGAGATTCTATTATGAGAATACTGAGGGGGGATCAGTGTAGGAGAGTCGATCGATGGTGATGATGCACCCCTCATATGGGAATATAATGACTTGAGAGAGTGAATACACCACAAAACTCATGGAATAGATGAAATCACGACCCAAGAGAATATCGTAATCCATCGGACCATTCGTGACAACAACATTGATCAAAATTGGCTTACCACCTGACTCAATGGGGGTATTAGGTAAGATCCCTAAGGGGGAACAGAGTCTACCATCAAAGTAGATTAACTCAGTCATCGATGGGATAAGAGTAGGGGATCCTATTTGTGTCCAAGATGATGAGGACATAATACATGAGGATGCCTCATCATCTATTATGCACTGATAAACTGTATGATTTTTAACGATGACCCATATTTGAAATAGGGTAGAAGATGGCAATCAAGCTTGGATAAGTTGATCCCAATAAAGGGTGATATCCTATAATCTGTTGGGGTATACACTTCCATTTTACTTACAAGGATAAGGTCCAACAAACATTGTGGTACTAGAGGTGGAAGGGGTTCCCCCAAGTCTATATGACTGAGCCTCAATCATGAGGTATATTGGGTGTGAGGAGGAGGGGTTACCAATGCGAGGGGTAAGAAATAATGTCGAGGTGCAAGGAAATTCACTTGATGGAGTAATGGGTGCATGATGGGTGTTAATAAGTCCCTGATAGGAAATCTGGTTTTGGAGAACTGCTATTATTTGAGGTTGAAAATAGTTTTGGGGTATTTGCATGGGCTCTTGTGGTGCAGGGGGTCATTGGGTATTCATTGAATATTTCATCTTTTTGTACTCAACAATTTGGGGGAAATGATCAGTATAATGACCATACTCACTGCATAATGTGCAAGGGAAGTTGGTTAAAATATTTTTGTTTCTCCCTTTTCCTAGTTGACCATTGTTATTTCCCCCTTGGGGGTTTTGGTTGGCATGATTTTGGTTGTCCCTAGCTAGGGGGTTTGGCTATTGGGGGTTTCCCCCTTGGCCCTGGTTTTTATACTTTCCTTTTCTCTGATTATTGTTGGATTGATGAGGGGGGTTGGCTATGTTCAATTGTTCAAATGATTGAACTTGTTGAAGAGGGGAAGGTTGAACAAAATTTACTCCTTCCAGTTCTTGTCCATGTGGTGGGGAAACATGTTGGAGAGGGATGGAGAAGGGGTAGTACAGATTATTTTTGGGAGTTCCATACTGATTTTATGAAGTGGAGAGGACCCCACTAGTGTTGGTATGATATGATGTGGTCGATGGTGGGCTTGGTTGTGGTACATGCACAAAGTCTTGGGGTGAAGGTATGTGTGCTCCCACTATGGGGGGGGAGGTGCCATGAATACTGGTTAGGCTGGTGGAGGAGGATAATATGGGGTTCTTGCATATGGTATCAGAAACGTGTGATATTTCGGGTTTGTCTTGACAAAATGGTAGAGGGAAAGGAGCATCAGGTAACACTGTATAAAGATACCCCAATTGAGAGTAAATCAAGTCAAAATGTTGGGCCTTAGTGATAGCCTCATCTTTATTTTGAGGGAAAGTGGTGGCAACATCTTTGGCGAGGAGAGGGACTAGTGATTTGAAGAACTAGTCTAGTCATTGTTGCTAGGTGGTATCTAATTTGCAAATACTTATTCTTCTTCACCATTCATGAATATGATCAGTGATATGGATGACCAAAGTTCATTTGAATTCAGATAGAATTTCCAAACTAGTGTCATGGTGCACTGGGAGTTGGAAGAAAGATAAAAAGGAATTTTCCAATGACTCAAAGGTTGAGTGTGACTCAACTTTTTCTTCCACATACCATTTGGCGGAGGGAATAATGAGCATTCTTTGGAATAGTCTTAGGTGAACAAAATATTCCATAATTCTATTATAAGAACACCACTAGTGAAAAGATATGATGTGGTTAACTGGGTATTCTCCATGTTTTCCTTCGAATTTGGGAATATTGGAAGGCAACTTGGTGGGAATATTCGGCCAAATGGGGTCATGTAATATGGGATCATTCATCAATTTGGTCAAGTCTGGGATGTTGAGGGATTCAATGTATGGAATGGATGGGGGAGTACCATCCATGGTATGATGTAGTTCAGAAGATGTTCCTTGTGAGGATGGTTTGGATTTTGTACCTTGCAAAGAAGGTTGGGCTCTGCCTCCTTGTGTTGGAGGAATAGTAGGTGATTTTTCTATGTATTGGTGCCCAACAAGGTAGATCCAAGCAAGGATGATTCTAGGACCCTGACACTTACTACTGTGTGTGTTGGTTTTTCTGACGTGTCATCCAAATTGGGGACACCTCCCAAAATTGGGGGGAGGTTTCTCAAATGTTGAGACCGACAGGGATGCTTTTGTTCCCCTATGTTGCAAGAATATATGTGGATGTGTGCAAGTGGTGGTGAGGAGAAATAATAGGACCAATGCTTTGAAAATTGTCTCAACAATGTGTTTTTAAAATTGTATGTAATTAAATGATGGAAATCATACATAAAGTAAGTAACAATGTAAGATGGTTGAGGGTATCATCCACATAGAGGAAAAATAAAATGCACGTGTCTTATTAGACCTATCGTCCTTCCTCTCAAATAAAACTAGGCCTCAAAAACATTACTCGATAGTGGGGCTAGAACCCACTTGAGGATATGTTAGTGAAGGTATGAACAATCAATTATAATGGGGGGTGAAGGGGGCATATCCCGAAAGTACTGGAGATATTTCGCAATAGCCATTCAAAATATGATTGAGGTGCGATTGCAACCAACAACCACCACCTTGGGTATATAAAACCTAGAATTGGCCACTAAGTCACCTCTATCAAGAACGACATTTAGATTTTCAGCCATAGAAATCGGTCACAGGTTGGATTCTTTCCAAGGGTTGGGTGACCCAAGGAGGCACACTCAGAACAACTAGACCTCGGCCTTTGACCCTTCACGGGTGTCTCCCTGTCCTATGGTGTAGGAATGATTTATTGGGAGGATTTTGGTACCCTATTTCACAACTTTCTAAGTTTCAATGAAGAAAATATAATGGGGAGTTATTTGGATACTTATCCCCAAAATCATAACTTATACTACAATTTTCTTTTGGTGTTCCTCCTATGGAGGTTAGAAAATGTGTTGTTTATGATTTCTTTTATGATGTGAAAGTAGGTTGTGAAATTGGGGTCATGGGCCAACTTCGTTGTTTAAAAAGTGGTGTGATAAAAATATTGGTACTAAAAAAATGAATCCCTTCTAATCCTTTCATATTTCTTATGGGAGAGGGGGAGCAGACATACTAGGGTTTCAAGTCTCTAGTAAAAATATTTTGAATATGGGGTGATGTTGTGTGCAAGAAGTGAAATTGTATAATTATTTTTAATAATTTAGTGATCAAAGTTTTAACATGTGGACATCTCTTTATCCTTTACAAATCTTGCTTACCTCTAACTTACTAAGTTTCACAAACAATCCTTGCAAAAATTGGAAAATCCCTAGGTAACTAGCATGGTGGACATGTGAATCCTTACTCTTGAGATTTTAATCTCCCTAGAATGTTATATAATCTAAGAAACATTTTGAAACTATCCCTATATTGTAGACATGTGGGCATGTATGGACCCTTACAAATCATTTAAACTTCGTAGGTTGTTTGATCTAAAAACTTTAAACTATCCTAAGATTGTGCACCTATGGGCATGTGTGGGCCCTTACAAATCTTTTAGCTTATGTTTCAAAAAACAAAATAATAGTTATTGGCCTCTCCTAATGATTGATTTTGTTTCAAAAGAAGCAAACTAAGAGGTATTGGCCTCTCCTAAATATTGATTTTGAGAGGGAGATGGAGATTTCTTCAAACAAACTCTTTTTTTGATTTCCAATATCACACAAGGGTATGAGGAAAGAGAATACTCCGAGATTGTCCAAATAGTCTTCTAATCTTGATTTTAATGTGATTTTTTGTAAAAGGATAACTTACAATGATTGGAATTTAAAATGCTACACTTAATCCATTCATGTGGCAACCAAGGAAATAAAATATGTTATGGTTCTTTTAAATCCCCCTATATGTCTATGTGTGTCTAAGTATCTATGCAATAATTGAACCAAAGACTGATTTTGTGGCTTTTACAAAGTGCTGAAAAATAAATTTAAACTATTTCAAAAATAAATAAAAAAATTGCATAGTCGTGCAGATCCACGTAGGTTTTAGCTAGACAGTTGCACAGTCTGTGCGGGTTTTTTAGTAAAAAATATGTGTTGTTCTGCGTGATCAACATGTATTTTTTTCCTGAACTCGTGCACATGCAGAGAAATGGTGGGCCAAAAATTTGAAATGAATTCAACCAACACAAGGATGAATTGCAGTATATGAAGGGTAGGATAGGATGATTTTGGACCCTGCAAACACCAAAAAATGAGAATAACAACTCTAATAGCCTACTTGAGGAGGTATATGGATTCCAATCCCCATTATGGTTGCTAATTTGTTTGGGGCTTTTGATCACAAGGGTGAGAAAAAAGAGACCCCTTTGATTTCCATGGTAAGCCAACAAAGAAACACAAAATAATGGTTAGTAGGTTAGTGAACGCACAAGATATAAAGTAAGAAATAAATCAAGATAGTAATAACCAATAATGGAAACTAAAATAAAAAAACATTAACAAAGGATGCATGAAATTGAACACAAATAATGGTTACCCAATAGAGAATGGTCTTTGAAATTGAGAACACCAAGAGGAGAAATGTGGGATTTATGAATCCCCTATTCCTCCTAGGGAGGGATCTTGAATCCCTCAAAGCAGAGCTATTGAATCCCTCAAAGCAGAGCTATTACTCTCCTATTTTGAATTACAATGGTGAAGAACTCTATGGAAAAACTTCCCAAGAGGTGCAAAGCTTTCCCTATGCTATACTTTCCCATTCTATTATTAATAGAACAAATGGCTTAACCATGAGTATTTGGAAAACATAACAATGCTATGAACTTCTTCCATTTGTGCATATAATGGGCCTCTATTTATAGAACCATAAAAAGGTATTTGATAAATTTCTCCAAGTGTGAATGGTAAGGCGTTTGAGGTACATCCCATCTTTTCAGTCATCCCAATGTGAGATTTTGAGTCGATCTTGGGGTCTTGTCTTGAATTACATCACCTTGCAAGTGGTTGAGGCCTGGCCAAACTCATAAATGCACTGTTTCCACATCCGCACATGTTTCTTCATGGAAAGTCATGCAAGCCGCACACTGTGCACATTTGGAGTTGTTTTGTCCTGCAAAGATGCACACACACAAATTTATGGATTTTTTACATAGTTTTTTCAACTTGTTAGAATTGGTTCTGTAAATATTGGAAGTATGCTCTATCTGTGTTGATTGTTTCTTCATCCATTGTCTATATTTCCATGAGAATTCTTTTGGTGATAACACTATATTCAATACATAGTTGCCATGTCCCATCCTTATTTTTCACCAACATAATTGGGCTCCCACAAGGTGAAGAGTTTGGTCAAATGTGGCCCTTTTGCATGAGATCACGAATTTTACATTTTATTTCCTCTTTCTCCAAAAGAGAGCATCTATTTCTTGGGCCATTAGATAAAGGAACACTAGGTATCAATTCAATTGAATGTTTGACTCAAAAATGCAGAGGAACCATTATAGGTGAAGAGAAGATATCTCTATATCCCTCTATAATATTCTCTACCTTCTTCTATTGTGTAGAGAGGACTATGTTGAGGCAGTGGTGGTTGGAGTAACCTACCGTACACCTTCTAATAAAATCTCGAAGAGGAAGTTTTTTACGGTCTGATAGATTACTTTTTTCCACTGCTTTTTTGAGATCAAGGGAACTACAGTGGTTGGAACTACCTTTGGTACCCTAAAGAGTTGGCCTCCTAAAGTAACAATGACAGTACAAGTCTTGGACTAATAAACAACATTATGTTTCCACATATAAGGTTGTCCCAAAGTAACATCACAAACTTCAATAGGGGAAACATACACCAATATATCATCTTTGAATGGATTGATTGATGCCATAGGATAGGTGACATTGTTGGATGACATAAATCTCTCATCCTTGGCTCAACCAACCGATGGTGTATGGTTTGGGTTTTAGCGTTGTTGGAAACTTCAATCTCTTGTTGACCTTGATCGATATCAGGTTCTTTTGGCTATCATTGTCAACAATACAATTTAGTGGAGTCCCCTTCACCCACATCTGTGAATGGAAGAGGTGACCCACCTCCTTGATATCATATAAATATTCTTTTTGGATATTTTTGGTTGTGATGGTAGCACTGGGTTTTGTGTCAATGATTTATTTTCCCTTATCCTTTTCCAAATCACAGTGTGAGCCAGGGTTCGATTATTTTTCTTTCACTTAGGCCAACAATGATTTTTTCGAGTGAAATTCATTAGTTTTGTTCTAGGGGATTTTGTGGAACTCACACAACTTTCCATTGTCCTTCTTCAACTTCCTGATACCCTTATTTTCTTGTGGCTTGACTAGTTTTCTTGAGGTTGGTTATTATTTCTTTGTCATTTTTCTGTGAGTTAAGGCCACCTTTACAATACTTCTGTTGTGGCAAATTCATAGACCCAAACTCCCTCATATTCATTTTCCTAAATTTCTATTTGAGTTCAAAAACATATCGATAACTACCCCCCAATGAGGAGATGTTCAATAAATCCATCTATGTTTGGATGTTATTATTTAGGAAACTACTATACTTCAAAACTGGGTGCCACTCAGAGTATTTGATACCCAACTTTGAGCGCAAGGAATGGAATATTTTGGTGTAATCCAACACTATATTTTCTCTCTTCTAATGTAGAGTTTTCCATCTCATGTACTTATAGTTTCCAACAAGGTAGAGTTCCTCCTTGAGGGACTCAACAAAAGATGCCCAAATGGCTTCTATCCTAAATTTTGTAAACTCATCTCCATCATGTCTCTCCCTATAAATTTCCCACCAATATTTGACATGGGGAAGGTCCACTAGTACAAAATGGGTAATTAGTGACTACGTGACTAAAACATTTAGTCATGACAATCTTATACTACCAAAGTTGAGCAATTTTAAGTAACAAAACTAAAAATGACTAACTTAAACGACCAATTTAGTCGAGGGACAAAAAATACAACTACATAAAAACTAGAATATGAATTAGTAGTATTTATGTTGACAACTTGACATAACCACATAACTTGCATTCCCTCATTCTTAGGAATATTATGGTCTTTGACATCCTCAAAATTTAATTTTGATTGTTTTTTTATTTACACCTTCTCCTAGCTAGTTTGGAGGAATGTCACATGACTACGAAGTGTCATCTAAATCCTCAGGTTTCAATTTACTTTTCCATCCATGTCACATTATATTAACACACACACACACACACACACACATGTATATTTATATTAGGAGAATTGATAACTTAATGGAAATCCTTTTCTAGATGCCACCCAAGATTTTTTTTTTTTTAATAAAAAGAGGTGGAACCTGTTATATTACTATATCCAGAGGAGGCAAAATACAAAAGCTATGAGTGCTGCCAGCTGTCCTGCCTGAATAGGAAGCCAGGACAGTTGGGCAGCCATGTCCAACTGTCACCAAGTAAGCAGAGTGATCAAAATTAACAGAAGTGACTGTGGGGCGTCCTGCCCGTAGGAAACCAGGACTTACAATTACAAGCTTTAAACTGTTTCTGCTATCTAGTTCTATAATGACCTGGTATCTAGCTATATTAAAACAGGAACTGAAATAACAACACCAAAACCTGGGCCAAGTGTTGAGCCTAGCGTGCCCTGTGTAATTCGCTGCTTGCCTTAGACCTCGGTGTGCCTCCATCTCGCCGGGAAAGAGTAGGGTCTTGCACAGGTTGGACATTGCTTCTTTGCTGATGCTCTGGAATGGGCGGCAAAGAACATGTCCATCCGTTGGTCCATGCGCTCAAGCCTGAATATTTGGTCGTCCAATTTTCCCCTTATCTCGAAAACCAGGTCGAGGTATGTCCAATCGGCTAGAGGTGGCTGGTGTGGATGATTTCTGCCTGTGAAATCCTCGCCGGCGTTGGTCCCTTCTGCCTGTACCCTGTTCTCATGTTGAGCCTGGTCTGTGTTCGCTGCATCGATGGTTGGCTCAGGGGGATCTTCCTCGATGATGTAGCATGGGGAGTAGTAGGGAGATTCAATGCTTTCTGTTGTAGTGACTAACACCTTGCTGTCAGTCTGCCTCGTGGTGTCAGGATTGAGACTAGTGCCCGACTGCCAGTTCCACGGTGACATGTTCAAGTTCTCAGGTCCTTCTTCTGGGACAACTTCCTCCACCACGCATGCCGTGAGAGGCGTGGGTGGTCTCCGCTTCCTTCGGCATGCTACTATCGCTAGAGCTGCCTCCAAGAGCGCCTTTCGTTTGCGCTGCGACGTAGCTGCGTACCAGGCCGCACCCCGACGCGGCGTCCCTCTAAGGCGTGGCATGGCGAGAGGGTGGCGAGAGGTCCAAGTGACACTGTTACTTGTCGAATTGCTCTGGAGTGAAGGTGATTGCACCCAGTGCAGCTGCTGTGAGAGGTTGGTGGGAACGAGGTCGCTGCTGCTCTGGGTTGCCTGCGAGCCGCAAACCTCCCATAACAAATAATCGCCAAAACAAGTTAGCGCTAGAGCCATATCAATTGTCGTGATTAATACCATTAATTCCAGGTTGTAAATGCGCAGGGGTCTCGTCATATCTATGGTACCCTTCCCTTGCGCAAGGGGCCTCTTCATATCAGAGTTGCTGCGCAGACTCATGCGAGGTTAATGGCCGTGGAGTGATGGCCAGTCGATGCATTGAATCGCGTCCTGGTGCATTCCCACATGGCGTTATCGCTCCGCGTGTCACCCCATCCAGGGAGATGCCACCCAAGATTGAGCCTATTTGTTGTCACTATAACCGCTGGAGAAATTCTACACCCAACAAGCACAAATCTTGGGTAAGGGAGGAATTTGAACGTCGGTCGAGCCACTCACATATTGATTAGTTTGATTCCTTATAGTACAAGACAACTACCATTCGACCCAACCCTAGAAGGCATATTAACATAATTCGTATTCACCTACCATGGAGAGAACGAAAACCATCAATTGGAAATTCTCAATCCACAATATTCATAATAGATTCTCATTATTTTATTAATACATCTAGGCATTCGTTCTCTCTGGGATTTCTTCTTCGATTCTATAAGTAATTAGGGAATTATAGATAGTGTAAATTTCTGACTTTATGGTAATCAATATCATTTTTAATTTTAATGTTAGGGACGAAAATGCATGGTTCCTGGTGTTGTAACACATAATTTGTATCTTGAGAAATTCAGATAGGTGGTTCTATTTTTATTTTCATGGACATCTAAATGGAATCTTTAAAATCGAGAAAGAAAGCAAGGAGATTAGAGGCAATGGTTTTTCTTTTATGACTTGTCTATTTAGTTTTTTAAAAATATTTGTATGTAAATTTGATATTGAATGGATGTGTGGTATAATGTTAAGAAACACATAGGTATTTTCAAGAGTTTGTGGACACCATTTTGTTGGTTCGATATGTATGTTATTATGGGTAGAGAATGCAAATTATATGACAAAATCCATCCCTCGCTTCCATTTTGTTTTAAAGGGAACCCACCCCTCTTGTAAAAACAACCTCTTTACTGAAGATAGCATTTTATTCCCTTTTAAATACTTGTTTCAAACTTGCCTCTTCAACACTGTATAAGTATCTTGCATCTAAGAAGTTTAGACCCTGCATAAGTATCTTGCATCTGAGCAGGTTAGAATAATGTATAAGTATATTCTATCTCAATATATCATCGTGTGTTTTGATATACCCTACCACCTGTGAGCCAAGTGTCATCGTGCTATTGTTGAGATGATATTCATATCATGTTGTTGGATCTAGGAAAAAAAATAAGTGCACATTCAATAGTTCTCAGTCATATCTCCTAGAACTTATCCTACAACATGTTGATGTATCTAGACTAGTAGTGAATTGCATCCAATGTTCCTTTCTATTCATGCATCAATATATATGATCACATACCCTATCCTCATACCTTCCAAATTGATGACCTTAATTTATTTCACCCTATTGTCATACCTTCTGAATTGACGACCTCAATTTATGTTGGGGGGGTCTTTTCAGAGTTTTGAAAACAATCAAGGGGGGAAGACCCAATTACTCTCTATCACATTGCACTTTCGAATTATCAAGGTATCCATTCCCCCCCCCCCGCTTGTTACCCATCAAACACTTTTGGGGACGAAATAACTTATAGCCATTGATCTTCCCACCCTCTTCTAGTTTATTTTGATTGTTAAGTCCCACCCCACATCCTCATTCCACCTATCCTCACCTTCACGTTTCAAGCCATTATATCTCACGCCATCCTTGACCCACTCTTTTTCCTTCATATTTTTTCCTTGATGTCGTAGCTTCTTCCATGAATTCTTCCTTAACTCCTCACCATCATTTACCTATGTGGATTTTACCTTGGATGGGAAGGCTTCCCCTCTTCATGTACCTATCCCATGTGATACTACAACTCTCTTGCTTCGCTGATTGGTTTGATCACATGTGCTTGATCCTCCCTCCCTCTGCCCAAATGGGTAGGTTCTTCATGACAATTTCGCTGGATTTTGTGAGCATGATCGGGCTCATTTTCCTGGAAATCTTCATCACCTTCAACAATAATGATTCTATATGGCTTAGATAGTATAGGAAGAAACCATTAAAGGTTCTTTCGTCCCTCTAGTATAGTGCTCATCATCACTCTCTCAACTAGCCTCTAAAATTAAACTTGGATTTCCTCCAGAATAACACTCATTTTGTTCTCAACGACATCACTCTCAGGTTTTTTAGTTTTCCTGTTCCTAGAGACTCTTATTTCCACCTTCCTCTTGGTCCTCTCATTTTGCAATGGCTAATAGTCTGAATAGTTGGAGCCTTCGTCTGGACTAGATGGAGCAGGATATCAAAGACCTTAAACTTTTTGTCAAGGTAATACAAGAAATATTATGTAGTATCTATGTCCAAGTATTGACTATTCTTGAACTCTCTCTCCAACTCAAGAAATCTATTAAAATTATCCAAGATGAAGGAAATTCCATACGTCTCCAGATAGAAGGTGTGCAAGCCCACCTGGTCTTTCACGACAATAACATGGAGGAGCTCGTCAATTTCAAGGTTAGATCTCCATGCTCCCACTTTGTCCCTCTACTTGACCTCATTTCCCCACCTCTTTCATCAAATAGGGTTGATTCAACCTCAAAATCTAGGGGTCCCCCTCATATGTAATGCAATGTTTAGTTTTCTTATGTGTAGGTGCTTTGTTTTTCCAGAATTTACACAATACGAACTCCAAAATTGAGCTATGTGTGTAATCTTATAGTTGAACTTGTTTTGAAGCATTAAAGTGGTTGGTTAATGGCCCGGTGGTCAACTTTTTGTAATATGTTGAAATTTTGAATACCCTCTATACATACTACCAATTCTCTGGAAGTCTCTAATTAATATAAAACGAAGGTAAAAATAAGAGGATTATAACTCTACATGACCATTTTGGAGTTGAATTTTTAATATAATGTTTGATATAAATCTCATGAATAAAAGGTCATGGCTATACATATTTTAAATATAATAACACCCATGACATTTTTATACAAACTTTTAAGTTTTAATAAAAAATATTATTTAAAAGTAAGTTTATTAAAAGTTTTAATTTGATTTGATTTGAAGTGTTGTGTTTTACATATTTATTGTTTAAAATTTTATGTAAAACACGATTGTGGCTGCATTTAAGTTGAAGTATCATGTTTCACAAGTTTATATAATGTAAAGTCAAATTATCATGTTTTTAAAGTTTATTTAAAATTTTGGGAGCATTGAAAGAAAGATATTTGAGACATTGTGAGACTCAGTAGGGTAGAGATGGAAATTCTTGTATTACTCTAATGGTTATTTGATTGATGATATTGTTCCTTTCTATCCTTGGTGACTAAAGAGTTATGTGACAGTCTTTGTTTATTTTAATGTATGCAATTGTTGGGTGTGTGAATTCTTGCATACATGTTTCTTATGCCCTCACGATGCCTACCAAAACATTTCCTAGGAGTAGTCCTAGAATCAAGAATTGATTTGGGATATTAAGTTATTCCATTGATTAAAGTTATAAGTGGATATTTTATAGGAAATTGGTCCAATAATATTGAAAAAATATCTCTGATTATAACAACAAATACATTATGTTAGCACTCTGTAAATCTGTTTGGCTAAAAAACAAACAACGGAGGTAACTGTTTCAACGGACTTTAGGTTGGATTCTGACCCTTCCAACCAGAGAGGGCTCTCTCGGACATACAATCATTTGGGATACTCAAAATATTTGGCAATGCATGCACATAGGTCACATTCTTCCATGGTGTAAAATTTAAAAGGTGGTAGGACAAAATAGAAGAGCAGGGCCATTTGGGCAATGGGGTCAATTACTGAAAACATATGAAAAGTTATAAGCTATATATTCCCACAGGGAACAGAGGCAAAATAGGTATGTTTTTCAGCCAAATAAGTAATATGAAATCGTAGAGGAAAATAAAGGAAATATTACTATCAACAAGAGGTGTCTAATGGAGGGAGAATCTCTTGTTATAACATTAGAAGAAGAAACATGAAGGATGACTACTGAAAATAGAGCACTAACCATGAGTGAATTCTGAGTCAGGAACCAATAAACATATGACAAGTATAACCAATATGAGAAAGAGAACTAGTAGGGTGAATTCTTTCTCTTTATTAAAGATTATTTATAGCAGAAAAACACATTTATGAAAATGGAATACATGAAAACATACTGAACATCAACACCGTGATGAATCTCGTCTATATAAGAAAACCTTATCTTCTTATATTAAAACTCATAAGAAATTACAAATTTCTCCTACTACGAGGGCAGGCCCCTCTCTGGTACGTCCAACCATTAATTTATCTTTTTAACATTATATATAGATAAATTACGTATGGGATTCAAAATAGATCATCTTCCCCAAGATTCCAAAAATAGACATTGGTCATGGAAGGAGTAACATACAACAACTGAACTCCTATTTTCTAGGGAACATTATATTAAAAAACTGACATGTTTGAGATTTTTACTCTGAATTCCACTTGTCTGCGACATCACAAAATTCCATGAAATATACTTAATTTAGCTTGTAATTTATTTCAGGTTTGCAATTTCTTCCTTTAAGGTGTCAAGCCAAACATGATGGCTTTCTCCAGTACCTTCGACCATTCCAACTTTAGTCTCCTTCTTCCATCACTTGCTTATTTTACTCTTGTCATCTTGCAGGTGATATCTGTCTGCATATCCATTAATGATCAAATCCTTCATGATAGGATTCAATCTGATTTCTTCACCTGACCCAGGTTCATCCACAGATTTTGTGTGAAAATTTGTTGCTAGCATTTGCACAACAAGCCTTTCTTTTTTCTTAATTGATAGTATTGTCCTACTATTCAAATTTCTTGGTTTGTTGAAGGGCATTGGATTTTTATCCTCCATTTCCTTTGGTTCGCTTGGAAACAGTAGCCTACTTCTCTCAACTGTATAGGAGTTAGACGAATGGTTCGATATGTGGTTATCCCATTCTGGAATAAAATGTTAATCGCCAAAAACAGAGTAATGCCACCCATGTTTTGAATAGCAGTCATCATTGAGTGATAATCATGGGATACTGACAAAATTCCTTACAGGGATGACGACTTATCACATTCATCCATTGATTTCAAATGATGAGCCTTCAAATTAGTTTTTTGGCGACGCTCACCTGGCATATCACAAACGAATGACACCCACATAAGTGTCTCAAGATGATTTGACTGGCCATCGATTTTCCTTTCCACATGCAACCCTTGGATTTGACACATTTAATGATATTTTAACACGTGACATCGGGATGGTATGGAGTAGTTTCGATCTCACCCACTTTTCCCCCCGATATGCATCCGGGGGTACCATGTGGCCTCGATATGAAACCATGGTATTCTTATTGGCCCTCTTTTAAGAGATTAACCTCTGTGCTAGTTCTCGGTCCGATATGCTCCATGTCCGTCGATCTATGGCACCCATGATCTATGACCCGTCAGGTCCCATCAACTCCGTACTTCCTCCAGATTTAGCCCCGTCCGCTAGATGTGATACCATCCTCTAGTTTATCGCACCTCTACATTGATTTGGCCTCTTGTTAAGTTTTAGGACTTGGATTCCACATAGAATTGTTATAGTGATAACACATTCAATGTTTTGAATTTGAGCTATTGAGATACATTAATGTAGTGTTAACTATGTGGTCCTTGACACATCATTGAACTAAAATATTCATTGTTAAAACTTTCAATACTGGGTGATTTTAAACACATATATCTCACCCAAACCTGTAACCAAGTACATTATGTATGTTGTTGATGTTTTTATGCTCACAATGCAGTCTTTGTTGGTCTACTCAATGAAATTTTCATAAATATATAACTTCCAAGTGACATTTGAATTCTGAAAAATATTCCACCTCAAAGTAGCTAAAGACACTTTGAGTTTTTGGGCATCCTAGGTTAATTGATCAACTCCTGGTGGGTACATTTAATTTCCTTCAACATCTGGTTTTTTTCCACTACATTTGGGCACATTTACTTGCCCATACCACTGTGTTTTAGGTTGGTACCTTGTGTAGTATCCCCCAGTAGTGCCTCAGTTATATTATGAATTGTAATAATGTTTTGTAGGTTGGTGAGCCAAGTATTGATATGTTGGTGGGCTTATGTGTTTATTAAGCCGAAGAGCCTAAGTGTTAAGG
Organism: Picea engelmannii; assembly: GCA_009831015.1. Taxonomy (NCBI): domain Eukaryota; kingdom Viridiplantae; phylum Streptophyta; class Pinopsida; order Pinales; family Pinaceae; genus Picea; species Picea engelmannii. The sequence continues at coordinate 69,091 of ML788339.1, read as the reverse complement.
CCAGGAGCCTGCTTTTTTATATGTAATTATACAGATCATTAATATAATATATAAACATCGCTATGTGTTGAACGACCATGAAGAAAGAGTGATGGGGGACTAAGCTTCCATAGAATGGCTAAGAGAGAGGGGGTTGAAAGGTTGGAAGAGGGGCTAAGATTGAGGGCTTAAGTCCTTGAGTGATAATTTATTATTATTCCAAAGTGGTGTGAAAGGTATATGTTTATCCTAAGTTTTTTAAAAAGGGAACACATACTTGATGAACTGCATGTAGCTTCATGGGCGACATGTATCGGCCCAGGCACATGCAATTTAACCCAAAAATTGAATTGTGATGGGGATTCGTCCTCCATTCTTTCATCCATTGTCTAAACCGTTTGAGTTTGCGTTCGACCTTTGTGTTGATTCCTTGTCATGCACCCTGAAAACCGATGGAAAACCCATGCAATGAGCCGTGTCTCCTGTGTGTCCTGTGAACCCAATTTATCCACACTGAAAATCCAAGTTTGTGCTTAACCGTTTGGGTTGTTGTCTTCTGTGAAACCTGAGAATAACTTAATTGTCTATGTCGTGTGTGTTATAACGGTGGGTTGTTGTGGCCACACAGTCCCTTGGCTAAGTATGATTGGCTATCGTCATATGTTCTTTGCTGAGCCTTACTGTTGTCCTCCTTGTGCTGGAATGGAGCTGAAGAAGTAGGTTGTCAGGCCTGTGTGCAACACTCTCTCCAGGTAAGAGAGGTGTTTGTAGTTGAAGAAGTAGGTTTTCAGGCCTATGAGTGACTCTCTCTAGGTGAGAGAAAGCACAGAGGAAGTGAGAACTCCTGGAAGGGGTCCTGTAGCTACCACAGAGCTCAGAGAATTCCAATCCATCCTGTTGTTGAAGCCCAAGGAACGAGAGGTTTAGTAGATGAAGGACTGTCCTGGTGACAGTGAAGGTGTATACTCCTGGGGTGGGACAGTCATGTGGGGAATGAGAGTCTATGAGCAGTGGGCATAAGTGGATCTTGGGAGATAATCCATCCTCATAAACTGTGTGTCTTCCTGTTGACCTTGCCTAGCCTAGGATTCCCTTGCCCAGTGGAGCTTAGTCCTAGCTTGGGGGTGACCTACTGCTGAGAGTGATGAGAAGTGCGGTCTAAGGCTGTGAGGTTCATGGAAGGTCTACACGCAGTTGGTGGAGTTACTCCAGTTTTAAAGATAAGTATAATTATGTGTTTAATTCTATAATTAATTAAAATGCATGTCTGTGATGCTTGTAATATTATCATGTATTCCATTGCAAGTGGAATTATTGTTAATTCTATTTAAGTCTGTATGATGTTAGTAATTCTATGTTAAAATGTGTTAAATTGATTTAATGCATATTGTATATAAGTGTATGTTCCATGTAGTAGTGTTGCCCGACATTGGGGTTGATGGCCGGGGAAGTTACAATATGGTATTAGATCCATGGTTTCAACCCTGAGCCTGGATGGGCTGGATAAGTGGTCTTTGGACCCAAGGTTTCGAGTGGAAATGTTGTTCATATGGAACCAATTTAGAACCTTATAATGTTTTTGAGTGCCAAGGGGTTACTTGGCCCTGTTATGAATATTAGGAGGAGAAGCGGTAGAATAAAACCACAGTTGGCATGGTATTTGACCAGAGAGAGAGAGAGCGCTCAACACTTGGGGTGTTGGAGTCGTAGGATCTGTTCAGAAGGAGAGGAAAATCCCTTACGACCATCATATCTAGAGAAGGTATAAGAAGGTTACCATGGAATCCTTTTGGAGTTCAACAATAGGGAGAAGTGGAATGCAATGAGGCATAAACTTTCGAAGGAGATCTACACCGTGCATAGTAGGAAAAGACCCTAACTGTTAGATCTGTGTCCAGGAAGGAAAAGGAAAGTCACTTCGGAGGATTTCAAGTGTGGAGTGTGACAAACTCATGAAGTCCTGAAGTAGATCACAACTATTCGTTGCGAAGGACACGCATCAAGAGATCATGTACTTTGACTGGAAGTACTTCGGGAGGAGGCAAGTGTTGTGAGTTTGAAACTCCCGAAGCTAGAAGTGTCAAAGTCATTCATATCCATTCATCATGAATGAGGACACGCATTGGTAGATCGTGAACTCTGGGAGAAAGCACTCCAGGAAAAAGTGAGCGTAGAGGATTTGAAACTCCCAAAGCTCGAAGAGCCGAAGTGGTGAGTCATGATGACGTCACCTAGAGGTGACATGGACACATGGGATTTTTACCACGAGTCAGTGGGGTTAGAACCCGTGGAATATTGAAATGGCATTTGGAATGTGACGAGTGTCACCCATCTGAATGGGCCACGTCAAATTCGCTAGTATTCTACCATGTGGCATCTTGTGTGAACAGGGTTAGTGGGGCCCGAGGTTACATAACGCAGTTAAAGGTCAAAGGACCCACAGTGGCGTTGATCACGATACATCAAGATCACCGACCCAAAGACATTGCGAGGACCCAAGTTGCACATAAGCTAATTATTAAAGGCGGTTCTGCAATCCAAACCATGGTTTCACTGAGGGGTTACGTGTCAACGTCTGAAGAATTGCGGGATGAAAGGAGGGCTGCTCCAAAACACCGTTGCATGCCCCCACAATTGGAAAAATGTTAAGTAATGTGATTTAATGATGTCACTAAAGGTAATTGGGAAGGTTTGGGGTGTGTGGATGTGAAATCTTTCGAAGTCATGAAGTCCCGTAACTTAGACACCTGAGGTTCCACAACGAGTGTTAGTCATTGGATGCTGGGTAGATGTGGACCGTTGATCCACCCTACTGTGTGAGTTCAATAACTCGAAACTCTGAGTGACTGTTGTGTTATTCTTAGAAATCTTTCAAATCCAAAGGATGAAGGCATGAGTACATGCTTATTGATCTAACACTTGGTCATGACCCATGGTTGTGTGGGTTAGGGACAAAGAGAAAGGGGCTAGTGCCTAGAAACTTAGCAGAGAAGAGCTCCAAAAGAAGAAATATGCGGGGATTATTGATTGAGCGAGAATCATAGAGAATGAAAAATGAATGTTTTCTTGAATCATATTTGTTTTTGAATGCTGTGGGATTTGTTAAGGAATGATGGCCTGAAAAATTCTGGTTGTCTGCACGTTGTGTTTGTAGAAGTTTATCGAGTTCTAGAACCAAATAGAGTTTCCACTAAGTGCAAAGAAATGGAGGAGACACAGAATGCTTTCAGTTCAAAGAATGAAGCTAAAGGGATGAATGTTCATTTGAGATTTGAAGGGTTGAACTCCAATGGGCATGGAGAAGAGATAGATAAGGAAGGGAATATGATGAAAATCATTGAAAGATTGCAAAAAGATGCCCACAAACACCGAGAAGATAGTAGAAAGGTCATGAAAGCTAAGGAACAATAGGGATAATTCAACTTAAAGTTGATGAAGAGTCTGGATAGGATAGAAAAAAAGTTGGACAAGAAGAGAGACTCGAGAAAAACAGGGAGTCACCAAAATTTCGATGGAAGAATATCAAGAAGTGTTGGTAGACACCATCATCACTCCCAAGGTTGCTCCAAGAGGAGGGCACACATTAGTGCAAGCCCATCTCCTACCATAAAGCATAGGATATCTAGAGTGGATGAACTAAAGGGAGAAATGAACACGATTAAGCCTCCTATGTTTGATGGAGAACATAAGGAGGAAGATGCATAAACATGGTTGCTTGTCATGAGGAAATATTTCCAACTACATAACTATTCCTCTCACGCAGAAGGAAGAATTGCGATGTATCAACTGAAAGGAAAAGCATCCATGTGGTGGGATCAACTTGTGCAGGTACAACACATTAGAGAGAAAGATATCACTTGGAAAGAATTCAAGAGATATTTTGAGAAGAAATACTTGACTAAAAGATACTACGACAGAAATATGAAAGAGTTATTTGAAATCAAGCTGGGAAGCATGACCATTGATGAATACGAGCGAAGATTTTTGGAATTGCTGAAGTATGTTCCGTTCATCAAGGATGAGACTGTCAAGATTCAGAGGTATCTAAGTGGATTTCCACCTTCCATTGGTGACAAGATTCAGTATGATGACTCTAAGAATATGGAAGGAACTATAAGAAGAGAGAAATTCTTATATGAGCAGCAAAGAGAGAAGCCTACTTTCTGGAAGGCTTGGAAAGACAAGAAGAAATTCAATATGGATCAGAGGAAGAAGGGAACTAAGCCGCCCTTTTTCAGAAGTAGTCCTCAAGGACAACCATATTTTAGAGAGCCCAAGAAGGCTGAAGTGGGTGGGAAAATGCCAAGACCTCTACCTATGGAATGTTGGGGTTGTAAAGGGAACCATAGGTACAAAGATTGCCCCTAAAGAAATGATAATGTGAGATTTGTCCACAATGTACAACCGGATGAAACAATGGAGGACATGGGCAGTAGAATTCCAAGGATCTACGCAGCCCTGGACAACAAGCAAGCAAAATATTAGTGGCACATGATTGAAGTAGAATGTATGATCAACAACCATGCCTTTACTATTTTAATTGATTCAGGGGCTAGACATAGTTATATAGATCCTAGATTGGTGGAAAGTTTGCAATTGTTGAGAAGAAAACATGAAAAGTCTTGGTTAGTGCAGCTGGCTATAGGAACAAAGAGAAAAGTCACTGAGTTAGTTAAGTCCTGTCCAGTGGACATGAATGGACTGAGCACAAAGGTTGAATTAAACATTCTACCTTTAGGTTCTTATGACTGTCTAATTGGGATGGATTGGTTGGACCAACACCATTCCATCTTGGACTATTGTAACAAGGCATTCACTTGCCTGGATGAGGAAGGAAATCAGAAAACATTCCAAGGAATTTCCAGAGCTATTGTTATCAGAGAAATCTCATCAATGCAGTTGAAGAAGTGCTACAGGAAAGGCTATAAATTATTTGCATCCCATGTGAAGGAAGCATCTTAGGATGAGGTCTCAAATATTGGAGATCATGTAGTACTAAAAGAGTTTGAAGATGTATTTCAGGAGGTACCCAGACTAACTCCGAAAAGAGATATTGACTTCTCTGTAAACTTAATGCCTGGAGCATCTCTAGTGTCAAAAGTTCCTTACATAATGAGTACGCCAGAGATGAAAGAGCTGCAATTGCATCTTGAAGAGATTCTGAAGAAGGGGTATATATGCCCAAGCATGTCACCTTGGGGTGCCCCGATCTTGTTCATGAAGAAGAAGGAGGGGATGTTGAGATTGTGTATTGATTTCAGACAATTAAACAAAGTAACTGTAAAGAAAAAATATCCTCTGCCGAGGATTGCTGACCTCTTCGATCAATTGAAGGATGCGAAGATATTTTTGAAGATAGATCTTAGATCAGGATATCACCAGGTAAGGATAAAGGATGAAGACATCAACAATACCACCTTTAGAACAAGGTATGTTCATTACGAGTTCATAGTAGTGTTGTTTGGGCTATCGAATGCACCCGTTGTTTTTATGTTCCTGATGAATGGTGTATTCAGGGACTATCTGGACAAGTTTGTCATAGTATTTTTGGATGGCATACTGGTGTATTCCAAGTCAGAGGAGGAGCATGAAAAACATCTGAGGATGGTGTTGCAGGTGATAATAGAGCACCAGCTGCATGCCAAGTTGATCAAGTACTCGTTTTATCAGGAGAAAATCCATTACTTGGGGCATATCATCTCAAAGGATGGGATAGTCATAGATCCTGAGAAGATTGAGGCTATCAGAGAATGGTCATCGCCAAAGAATGTGACGAAAGTCATATCCTTTATGGGTCTAGCTGGTTATTATAGAAGGTTTATCGTAGGGTTCTCGAGGATAGATCACCCTATCACTTCCTTGCAAAGGAAGGAGAATAAGTTTCAGTGGAAAAAAGAATGTGAGAGAAGCTTATGTTAGAAAAACAGGACCGTGGAGAAACAAAATAAAAAAAATGCGTAAACAAAACACAAAAGATACACAATACAATAGAGACATAGATTTGCGTGGTTCACCCAGTGTGGGCTACGTCTAGCAAATAAATTGCTAGGTCCTTCCTTTATTATTATCCAGCATATGAAGGGATACAACCTACAAAAAACCCGTTGTAACTTCCTCTTATTTCTCTCACAGTCTCCTCTCTCAGAATACAATATTCCCAATAATACAAAGCCACAATACATTTCCCCCACAGAAGAGGGTTTCCTTCTAGGGAAAAAAACCCTGAAATAACTTCTACCATTAGATCTGCGACCTTATAATGAATGGTCCATATTTACAATGAAATTAAAATATACATTTACAAGGCAATTTTTCCTTCGGGGGCCCACTTGCCCCCAAACCCCACAGAGGGGGTAACCCCCCTCTGCACTCCCCCATGTAGAAGAGTTTACATACTTCTGGGGTGTAAATTAGTCATGGGGTATAAACACGACTCAAAACAAAAAGACCTCTGAATCAGAAAGATAATCAGGCTCCACAACCAATAGCTTCCAGCAATTGAAGCAACTGTTAACCAGTACTCCAATCCTAAGGATTGAAGATCCGAATGAAGACTTTGTAGTGTGTACATATGCATGCAAAGAAGGACTGGGAGGATTCCTCAGTTAGAATGGATTCGTAATCTGTTATGAATCCAAAAATTTGAAAGAGCACAAAAGGAACTATGCAAATCATGATTTGGAGTTGGTAGCCATAGTACACGCTCTAAAGAAATGGAGGCATTACCTCATGGGAATGAAGTTCAAACTGAGGACATACCATAACGGTCTGAGTATTTGTTTGATCAGCCAACCTTGAACACTAGACATAGTAGGTCATTGGAGTTTCTCTGTTAGTATGATTTTGATATCAAGCATATCAAAGGGAAGGAGAATAAAGTGATTGATGCACTAAGTAGGAGAGTACATGAATTACATGCTACAACTATTAGCATGTACCAAACTGATATTAAAGGAAAAATTTCAGAGGCTGCAAATACAGATTTATAGTACAGATATTTGGTAGCAAAGATATAGCAAGGTAAGATTCCATAGAAAGTGGAAAATTATAAATTAGGGGTTGATGGAATACTTTTGTACAAGAACAAAATTTATGTACGTAATGTCTAGGAATTGAAACTTATGATATTGAAAGAAATTCATAATGTGCCTTATGTTGGGCACCCTGGATATCATAATAGATTTTTGAATACATCACCAGATGTATGAAGTGTCATAAGGTTAAAGATGAGCATAGACACCCAACAGGGTTGCTGCAACCTTTACCCATTCTTGAGTGGAAGTGGGAGGTAGTGACAATGGATTTCATCACAGGATTGGCCATAACAGACAAGAAACATGATTCAATCATGGTGGTGGTGGAAAAGCTTACGAAAGCTGCCCATTTTATTCCATTAAAGACTACTCACAAGGAAACTAACATTGTTGATATTTTTATGAGGGAAATAACATGATTAAATGGAATTCCCAAGACAATTGTGTCTGACAGAGACCCAAAATTTACCTCAAATTTATGGAAAGGGTTATTCAAGGGGTTCAGAACGAATCTAAACTTTAGTACAACCTATCATCCCGAGTCGTATGGGAAGATAGAGCGGGTGAATTGAGTAATAGAAGACATACTGAGGATGTATGTGATGGACAAACCATCGAAATGGAAAGACTACCTACACTTGGTAGAATTCACCTACAATAATGGGTATCAAGCATCATTGAAGATGATCCCATTTGAATCACTTTATGGTAGAAAGTGAAATACTCCAGTAATTTGGGATAATCCAACTGATAGGGTAGTAGTTGGACTAGAGTTGCTCAAGTAAATGGAAGAACAAATGATAAAAAATAAGCAGAATTTGAAAGCTGCCCAAGAGAGGAAGAAAAGTTATGCTAATAAGAACATAACCCACAAAGAGTTTAAAGTGGGTGACCATGTTTTCTTGAAAGTAAGCCAATAGAAGTTCCCTGAAGCTGGGAAGCTGCTCCAAGTTGGCAGCCAGATTTTGTGGGCCATTTGAAATCCTAGAAAGGATTGGGCTGGTGAGTCGAGTATTGATAATTTGTTGGGATTATGTGTTTATTAAGCTGGAGAGCCTAAGTGTTAAGTCCAGGAGCATGATTTTGTATATGTAATTATGCATATCATTAATATAATATATAAACATTGATGTCTGTCAATCGACCATGAAGAAAGAGTGATGGGGGACTAAGCTTCCACAGAATGGGTAAGGGAGAGGGGGGTGAAAGGTTGGAAGAGGGGCTAAGCTTGAGGGCTTAAGTCCTTGAATAATAATTTATTATTATTACAAAGTGGTGTGTAAGGTATATTTTTATTTTAAGTTCTTGGAAAAGGGAACACATACTTGATGGAGTGCATGCAGATTCATGGGCAAGATGTGTCAGCCCAGGGACATGCAATTTAACCCAAGTATTGAGCCGTGATGGGGGTTCATCCTCCATTATTCTATATGATGTTTGAACGATTTGAGTTTGTGTTCGAGCTCTACATTGATTCCTTGTCATGCACCCTGAAAACCAGTGGAAAACCTGTGGACTGAGCCGTGTCTCCTGTGTGTCCTGTGAACCCAATTTATCCACACTGCAAATCTGAGTTTGTGCTTAACCATTTGGGTTGATGTCTTCTATTAAACTTGAGCATATTGTAATTTTCTATGTCATGTGTGTTATAAATATGGGTTGTTGTGGCTACACGGTCCTTTGGCTGAGTGTGATTGGCTAAAATCATTTGTTCCTTGCTAAGCCATACTGTTGTCCTCCTTGTGATGGAACAGAGTTGAAGAAGAAGGTTGTCAGGCCTATGTGCAACACTCTCTCTAGGTGAGAGAGGTGGTTGTGGTTGAAGAAGAAGGTTATCAGTCATGTGAGCGACTCTCTCCAGGTGAGAGAGTGCGCAGAGGAAGTGAGAACTTTTGGAAGGGGTCTTGTAGCTGCCATAGAGCTTGAAGAATTCTGGTCCGACCTGTTGTTGAAGCCCAAGGAAAGGGAGGTTTAGTAGTCGAAGGACTTTCCTGGTGACAGTGAAGGTGTATACTCCTGGGGTGGGACAGGAATGTGGAGAATGAGAGTTTGTGAGTAGTGGACATAAGTGGCTCCTGGGAGAGAATCCATCCTCATAAACTGTGTGTCTTCCTGTTGACCATGCCTAGCCTAGGACTCCCTTGCCCGATAGAGCTTAGTCCTAGCTCGGGGGTGACGTACTGCTGAGAGTGATGAGTAGTGCGGTCTAAGGTTGGGAGATTCATGGAAGGTTTGCACGCAATTGGTAGAGTTACTCCAGTTTCAAAGATAAGTATCATTATGTGTTTAATTTTGTACTTAATTAAAATGCATGTCTATGATGCTTGTAATATTATCATGCATTATGTTGCAAGTGGAATTATTGTTAATTCTATTTAAGTCTGTATGATGGTAGTAACTCTATGTTAAAATGTGTTAAATTGATTTAATGCATATTGTATATAAGTGTATGTTTCGCATAGTAGCGTTTCCTGACAGTGGGGTTGATTGACGGGGACGTTACACCTTGCTTGTTGATTTATTGCATCTCTTTCATGTTAATCGGAACTATGGCACTAGATATATGGTTGGTTGTAACTTTTTGTTGAAAACTATACTTGGTCAAATAATTCAAAAGGTTGTTGCATGTGTATATTTATATTGGGAAGACTTGAAGGAATCCATTGTACATTGGTTTCTCATTCTATTAAAAGGTAGAATTATGATTTGTTTCCTTCAAGTAAATGAATGAATTTTTCATGAAATTTTTCTTCAACATTGGAACATATGTTGGAGAGTTGGTTACGAGGTAAAATTTTAATGTTAATGTTTGGAGTTGAACTTAGTTTGACATGTTGGTTACCTTAAATACATGAGCAGGTGCATTTGAATTCTTACAAAATACCAAGAATGAAGTTCATAAATTTGGGTTGTGATTTTGTTGCACTCGTGAAGCTTGTTTTGTGGGCCTTAAATTACTAAATTAATACATATTTGAAGTCTTCCTGTAGATTTTTTTGGCATAAACTACCACTAGTTTTGGTTCAATAATAATTTGATATTGTTATTAGTCATAGCTTGACGATGGGTATGCAATTTTGCAAGAAAATTGTATGAAGATTCATGCTGGAGATATCTCTGTTTGTGTGAAATTCCTCTTCAACTTGTGAGATTATAATAGGTTTAGTTTTTCTCCAATGGCACTACAAACATTTTATTGTATTTGGAAAGTTGCATAAAAGATTCAAAATCTGGGATTTAAACAATAGTCAAAAACACAACTACTACTATCAACTCAAGGTTTGATTATTTCTTGTCCATTGAAGATATTGTTTGGAATGTCTGCAAGTTGATTATTGGTGTAAGCATCCATGAAAGATATTTTTTTGCATTTTTGGGTGCAGTGGTTCTCTCTAAGTTGCATGAGACTATGTTTTTTTGGGTGCATTGATGCTCCTTAAATTGAATGAAAATAAAATTTGCAAAGGGGAAATGATGAATTTCATTTGGATTTATTTATTATTATGGGTTTCTTTGTGCCTGAATATTTTAACTGCCAAATGCATCATTTGACAATAGATTACAATATTTTTCATATGTGTGTGTGTGTGTGTGTGTGTGTGTGTGTGTGTGTGTTTTCACATGCAAGAAGCGTGTATTAAAATGGAGAGAACATAGGTAAAATTGATTTCATATTAAATATTGTTTTGTGTATTAGTAACAATTAGGAGGAAATTAAATATTATTTATATTTTAATGTGGGTATATTACATGAGTGCAATGGTAAAGTTAGTAGCAACAACAAAGTGGTATATAGTCCACAAAGGTTTAAAATTAGGAAAAGAATCAGAAACCATCTAGAAGAGAGTCTCGGTCTATCCATTCTCGTTGAAAACAAAAATAAGTTTTTTTCCAAACTATTTGAACATGGATGCAAGTTAGTCAGGAAAGTCATTTTCTTGCAATGAAATGTTTTTCTTAATGCATTTTTGCTTTCCATTTCCATTGAAAAATGCCACATGCTAGTGATTTCATATGACCTTAGGGAATTTCTGATGATTATTTATGGTATCGCTTAATTAGTCTCTTAGTTCACCATTTGCACACAATATTTGCATCATGTTGTAAAATTTGGAGGTACTATAAAATTATTTCAATCGGTTTTGATTTGATAACCATTGGATCTTATCCTGGGTATGGATTTCAATGGAACAATTATTTACACCCGAGATAACAACATTCTATAGAAATACTACAAGAATAAAAGTGTTCATTTCATTAAGGGTACTATTATGTCATTTTTTGAAAGTGATTCACATGGTAAGGTGAGAAGTGAATTGTCATTGACTCATTCAATGGATCTGGAAATTGGTCTAAAGTCTCTGTTAAGCATGTTATTTATAATTTTTTCTCTCACAAGTGAAGAAGGGTATAACTAGTTCATATACCTCCATCTAAACAGTATTTTTTAATTACTTTTTGTAATTTTGAATGCTTCCATATTACATATTAGATGTAAGCATTACATTTGACATTGCCAAATATATCTATAGGAATGGGTGGATTTGTTGTGTTCAATGTCACTTAACCTTTTTGGTATTGCAACTTTGAATGAATGCAAGCCTCTTTCTAGCACAGATGTAGAAGTGGACTTCTTCAACAACATTTTTCACATTCAGGTTTGATAGCATGCCTTTCCTTTCCTGTTCTTCCCATTTTCTTCTTTATCCTGAAAGATGCCTATATGTTGACTAGAGTTTGTTTACTTATGCAGAAGCATAGGAGATCAAGAGAAATGTCATGATTTAGAAATATCTTGGATGTTGGAAATCTATTTGAGGTAAAATATAATGTTTAAGTATGTATATGTTTATATCTATGGGTGACATTGGAGTGGTATGTTGTTAGTCTTTGATCTATCATTTTCTGACCATACCTTTATGCAATCTATTGACATTGCTAGTGTATATGGAATATTGTGCAGGGAAATCTCATGCAAATATTTGTGCTAGTCTTTTTTAGTTTGTTTTTTGAGGCCAAAGGTGACAAGGAGGGGAACGTTGTGAATTATTGTTTGGAAACCCTTGATTTTATTGTTGGTCACATAAGATGGGACTCTTACTTTAGTTTATTAATGAGAGTATTTCGACAGATGGATTCCAAGGAAGAGAATAAAAATATACTTGTGCGATTGATTTGTTCTACATTAGATAAGTTTCATTTTATTGATGGAATGCCCTCAACCATAGAACCAAAAAAATGTGATCATCAAACTGAGATTCGTGAAAAAACATATTTTTTACAACTATTTTTTCACTTTGATTGTTTAACTAATAACATCCAATAAAATGTATTTAGTCTTTTCTTGCAAGTCCTTTCGGACAAGGATGTGGGAGAAAGTGTGATCCATCCAAGATACTGAGGATCGTATTATTTGATACTAACTTTGAAAATCTGTGATGGATTTTATGCTCACAAGGACATTGTTGAGGGTGACAAAGACCATCGTGATTTTACCACTTACCTTCATCTTGGAAAAACACTATTGATTGGGGAACACACTTTTGAATATCTCGACGAGGTTTGTCCAATGCAAAATTACATTGGTATTAATTCATGATTATAGTCTAAAAGAATTAAATCTCTATCTTAGTATCTTGATTTTAATCACCCTCTTTTGTCAAATTCTTTCATATGTCAATAGGGAAGTAGTAGTATCAAATTTTTCTTCAAGTGGAACTAAATTGACATTCACATATGTCTTCTCCTCATATTCCTTGTTTTCATTTTCTACCATAACCAAAACTTGAATTTTATTCAGATATGTTCTTGTTGTTATCTCAACAACAAGCTCATAAACCAATGGTAAAAAATCATAAGGTGACACCCCAAGCAAACTCTCAATTTGCATAGCAAGCACATAGCCACATGGTGAAGCAAGATGAGTGTTTTTCAATGGCTCAATACAAGTCATTGTTGTACAATTTGTACAAAGAATACATTAGAAATCAACTATAAAGTATCTCATGTTTAACTTTCTCCTATTGACCGAAACAATTGAACAATTAACCATTTTATTTATAAGGATCCTACATTTTCTTCAGATAACATGGAATATCATTTTTACGATGCTAGGCAGTTTCAGACATCTAATGCTCCCTGGTGCAACAGATCAGGGCAACTTGAGATTTTTTTAGAAATGGTAAGAAATGATCTTTTACCTTCTAAAGGGATTCACTTCTCAATGTCCGCAACACATGGAATAGAATCTCAACCCTAGGACAAATAGATCATGACAAACGATATATCTTCTTCTCTTTTCCAGGATAGTATGGTTGACAATATATTATCATTGAGAGAAAGCTCCAAGTTTTCATAGGCTTCCCTTGTTGAGCTTCGTCCTATCATAGATGAATATGATTTTGTAAAGTTGTTTGTTTTAAGAATTGTTGGAATTTGTTTTTGTAAATGAGGTTATTGAGTATATAATTAGTTTTATCATTAGTGTTTTTGGTTAAAAATAACATATAATTGTAATGTTCTAACAATTTATTAATTTGTATATTTTGTAGAACATGCTATCAAGTTTGATCCTCCAAGAGGGTATCTTTAAAGAATTCTTACTCGGGATCCATATTGTTTTGTAGGTCTATTGTCCAAAACCTTTCCTATAAGGATATGACAACAAAAATGGAGAAAGAGAATCCACCTATTGAAATTCCTTGACCTATGGTTACCATCGTCGGGACGTATTAAGGAAGGAATTTTAACTCATGAGTATATGTTGAAATATTTGGAAAATTCATTGATGTAAATGATTTTCATGTACTTGTCCCAAATCTTGATGTTGCAATTGAGAATATAATGGAGACATTTTTTTTTCATGGACTAGATGCTCAATGATCATCATGTATTAGTAGATATATAGCTGGAAACTCAAATGTATTGTGATAGTACTTGACTTTTAATATTTTTTTATTATATAATATTTGTGTGGTTCAAATATATGCGTGTACTTGATCTTATTTATATTATTGTTAATTAATGATGCAAGTTTACATGTTTCTATAAATTTAATTTCTTTCCACTAATTCAATTGCATATATGAAATCTTTATTTATTGTTTAAGTATATAATTTTATATATAATTTGTTTCATTGATATTAGATCAACATCAACATCATATGGAATTTTTCTAAATTATTCACGTGATATTAATTTATATTGAATAATAATGAATAAAGAAAATAAAATGAATACAACGCTACTAAATTAGGAATAAATATAATTAGAGATACTACTATTATTGTAGTCGTGTTATAAGGGACTAGGTTTATACTATTTGCATAGTGCTTTATAACGTGACTAAATATATGAGTAAAAATGATAAAAAATAATGACTAAATAGACTAATAAATATATTACAAGATGAAAACAATTAATGACTAATTAAACTAGTAAGCATACTACAAAATGGTGACAATTAATGACCAAATAAATGAGTAAATGTACTACAAAATGGTGACAATCAACGACCAAAAAATGAATAAATGTACTACAAAATGGGGACAATCGATGACTAAATAAATGAGTAAATGCACTATAAAATGGTCGCAGTTAATGACCAAATAAATGAGTAAATATATTACAAGATGATGAATCAATTCAACCAATTAATGACTAAGTGGAATACAACTAAAATCTAGTCAAGTGAAAAGAGACTGCTAATTTGCTGCTAATAGTCGTCGACTAAAAAATAGTCGTATATATCTAATTTTTAGTTGTTTTTTTAGTAACAAATTACCCATTTTGTACTGGTGGGCATTAAGGAGTGGAAAGGTGATATTTTTTATGTCTGGATTTTTTTGAACAAAATAATAACCCACTAACAAATTTAACCATTTCTCCAAAACATCTACATATATATTGCCTTCAAATAAATGAATATAAAAGTTAACATGTACCTTGAAGGGTGTTTCATCTTCGAAATGAAATGGCCCAAGATTTTGATAAAGATAAATCCATGAATTATCCAATTAAATAACCATTAATTATAAAAAAGGAAATCCTAATGAATTTAATCAACTCACAAAAGAGGTGAGGAATTTACCTGGAACCAACATACTTATAATCTGGTAACTTCAGAATGTAGGCATACCTGATCTTCAATCTAACCAACTGCAACAATAAGTGGGGGACGACTCTCCACCTAAATGAAGAACTTGCTACTTAAATATTCAATAGCAAGTCCACCCTCGAGCCCTCAATCTAATACTATGTCAATGACACCTTCACCTTTTCCTCTCTATAGCTTCACCAAAAGAGAGATGACCCTTTTCTCTTTCCTTCCCTCCTTATATAGAATCCCAAAACTCCATCCTTAGGATCCACTTGAATTATTTATTATATTTTTAGGGTTTTTTTAATAGATTGCCATTACTTCTTTTACCATTACCCCGATTATTCAACTTTATTGTTATTATTTACTTATGCATTTATTCAAATAATAATAAGATGGGGATGATCCCGTTAAGATAATTATTATTATTATTTAATAATAATATCAAAATTATCCTTTTTAGGATAATGATTATACTTTCTTATATTATTATTATTTAATTGAATAATAATACTAATAATAATGTGGGGCATGACACATTCCCCTCCTTCAAGGAACTTCATCTCGAAGTTACTTTGATTACGTTATTTATAGAATTTTAATAATCTCACCATATCCTACACAACACCCTCTGTTAGCTTCAATATATTCCACAACACCCTCTGATGGACTAATAGAAGCCACCCAAGTGACTACAAACGACATCCAAATTCCACATCACAACACTGGAGAAGTGTGAGTACTCTCTAGCCATGTTTCTCGACTTTCAAAACCAAGATTAAAGCCTACTGATCTATTCGGAGCCCCAAGGCTCGAGACCTCAACCCCAAGTGTAATGTCCCTAATCCGTACCCTTTGTAATTGTACATATAGGTTGGAGAGGAATTGGTACCAATAGTAAATGCAAATGAACATATAGGTTGGTGAGTCGTTGGCACCTAGTTTTGGTTTTGTGCACACCTATGTAAGTGCGTGGAGAATTGTTATGAAGAAAATAGTGTGCACATTTAATAGTGTTGAGTGCACTTGGGTAAGTGTACAGGAATGACATGGGAGTGTGCACAGAGTCGATTTATGTGTGTGTGTGTGTGTGTGTGTGCATATATGGTTGTATATGTATTAAGGTCGGAGATCCTGTGTGGTTATGAGGCTGGTGAGTCGGGATGCAAATAGGCCAATGCGCCTATCCATGTAAAGTATAATCATACTCAAGTTATTAATATAATATTACATCACAGATAGACTCAGAAGAAAAGAGATGGGGGGATAACTCCACCAAAAAAAGGGAAAAGGGGCAGACTTAAGTCCTAGGGAATATTTTATTAATATTTCCGAAAAAGTGTAAGTTATGGATAATTATTTATCCCAAGTTCTTGAGGGAGGGGAATGAGTCACCAAGTGGATAAAGCTATATAATGGTGACAAGTTTCCAGTTTAATGAATGCAATATACATTGTTGGCCTTAGTGTATTTTGGGGATTATTATTTCACTTTCCCATGAGAAAAAAGGGGTCCGTCCAGGGAAAAAGGGATGAATATTACCTTATTTGCAGTGATAAGCTTGTAAGGATTTTTCTATAGTGTAATCGACTTTTTTCTGTTGAAGAAGCGGGTTTTCAGGCCCGCGAGAAGTCTCTCTAGGTGAGATTTGTTTTTTGAAGAGGCGAGTTTTCAATCCCGTGAGCATACTCTCCACATGAGATTTTTGCTGATAATTGTTTCTTGGTGCACTGAGAATTAGTCCTAGGGATCAAAGAATTCTAGTCCAGCCTGTTGTTGGTAACCCTGGAAGGGAAGTGGGGCATCCAAGTGACTTTTGAGCAGAGAAGGGGCATACTTCCTTAGGTGTGACAGGTGAATGGGGAATGAGGGACTATAGGCTAGTTGCAACACCAAACACCTTTGACTGATCAATTCTGTTGAGAATAATACCTTAGCCTGTCACTAGGAACCATTTTATCCTAGTGGAGTTAAGCCCCAACTTGGGGGTGACCTATTGCTAAAATCTTATGAGAAACATAGTCTATGGTTGGGAGAAACGTCTGAGTTTTGCATGCAGTTGATGACTTTCATAAACTATAAGTGTTCTTTATGTGCTTGTCTCATTTACTGTGTGCTTATTTATCTATGTTTGATATGGGTCAATTCTTGTGTGTTTTCACATATAAGTAATTATTGTTATTTTGTTTAATGCTTCTTGCACTTGTAATTTTTGTGTTGATAGTTATTATTATAGTTGTGCATGGGTATGAAGAATGTTGATAGTATTTCCTGCTAAAATAACCTTATGATATTGGTATTCAGTCTGCGAGGCAAGGTTTGAATGGTTGTGCGCACAGGAAAGTATCATGTGTGCACATGAGGCTAGAATTCATTTGTGCGTGCAGGAAAATAGACCCCCCGCACAAGGAAAATCAGAATTGGCATGTGACATGAGGATGGTTGCGTGCACAATGTGAGGATGGTTGCATGCACAATGTGAGGATGGTTGTGTGCACAACAGAAGGATGGTTTCATGCACAGTAGTGTTGTTTGATTAATATGCTTATGCGTAGTAGTTTTGAATTACTTCCTCCATGTTTAAGTTGTGTAAGAAGGGGAAATTTAGTGTGGAGCGAATCAACTTGAGGTTGACCACGTTACTTCAAGTGATATTGTGCAACTTGTTATTAGAATAGAATCCAAAAAGTGGATTTTGGAGTAGAATTTTTCAGTAGTAAGATGGGTAATGTTATAATATCGTATTAGAAGCAGATTGGTAATGGGAATGTTACAGAGTGACAAATGTTTAGGTTGTGTGACATGGCCCAATTGGGATGTTGGGCATGTTACATTTTGGTATTAGAGCTATTGGTTCAACAATGGACTTATACGGGCTAAAGGTCAACAAGTAGGATCAGGGATCTAGTTTCAACATTGATCCTACATGCGTTGAGTTCTAATTAAGGAAAATTTTGGACTATTAAGTGATCGAAATTGGAATTTTAGCATGGCCATGGTGTGGATTAAATAAAACTGCACAGATGTTCACTCTAAATAAATGATATTGTGGGGTGCGGCACTGGAACTATGCAGTAAACAATGTGTATGGGTGTGTGCACTAAAGGTTTGGGGATGTGCAAAACAAATTTGTGGTGCATGTGCATTACTAATACATGATGTACAAGTTAAAAATTGACATCGTGTATTGGTGTTTGTTGAATACCAATGTCGCACCCCAAGTTATAAGGCTGACAATGAAAGGATTATCAGAACCAAGGAACAACAAGATGAATTCAATGTCAAATTGATGCAAAGATTGGACAAAATATAAAATAAAATGGATAAGGAGATATAATTGAGTAGGTCAAGAAGTCATAGGTCTCATGATGAGAAAATAAGAGAAGAAAGAAGTGATGATAGACATAATCACCACTCACCAAAGCATTCATTTAGGAAAGCACAAAGTAGCTCAAGTCCATCTCCTATTAGGAAGCATAAGATAAGGACTAGGGTGGATGAGCTACAGGGAGAAATGAATAAGATCAAGACTCCTACCTTTGATGGCGAGAACAATATGGATGAAGATGAAAATAACTGGTTTCTAGGTATGAGGAAGTATTTCTAGTTGCATAATTATTTTTTGCAAGTAGAAGGGAAAATTTCCATCTATCAACTAAAAGGAAAAGCATCAATGTGGTGGGATCAATTTGTGCAAGTGAAACACATTAATGAAAATAAAGTTACTTGGAGGGAGTTCAAGAGTTATTTCCAAAAGAAATACTTAACCAATCATTTCTATGACAAGAAAATGAAGGAGTTTTTCGAACTCAAGGTTGGGATTATGATGATAGATGAATATGAAAGGACATTCTTAGAGTTTTTGAAATACACTGCATTGATCAAGGAAAATAAAGTTAAAATTCAGAGGTACCTGAGTGGGTTTCCCTCATTTATCAATGAAAATATACAATATGATGACCCCAAGACATTGGAGGAAACCATAAGCTGTGCTAAATGTATTTATGAGCAGCAAAGGGGAAGATCAAATTTTCAAAAGGATTGGGAATATAAGATAAAGAGTAAGGTGGAGCAAAGGAAGAAAGGGACTAAGTCACCAATTTTTAGAAATACTACACAAGAAAATAGAGTTCCCAAGGAATCAAGAATGACGGAGACAATGGAGAAAAAGCCAAGGCAACAACCTATTCAATGTTGGGGTTGTAGTGGGGATCATATGCATAGAGATCACCCTCAAAGAGGTGATAAAGAGAGGATGCACAATGTACAACAAGATACAATAGTTGAGGACATGGGCATAAATGTGCCAAGGATTTACTCATCCATGGATAACAAGAAATATGAGTTTCAGTCACACATGATCGAGGTGGAAGGTAATATTAATGATCAACCCATTGTTATTTTAATTGACTCAGGAGATAGTCATAGTTATCTAGATCCTAAGATGGTGGAAATATTCCAATTGCCAAGGAACAAGCTTTGAAAATCTTGGTTAGTGCGGTTAGCTACATGAACAAAAAGGAAAATTAATGAAATGGTTATAACATGTCCAATGGAGATGAATGGACTATGCACAAAAGTTGATTTCAATATCATACATTTGGGCTCATATGATTTCCTCATTGGTATCGATTGGTTGGACCAACATCATGCTATTTTGGACTGTTATAATAAGGAATTTACTTTCCTGGATGAGCAAGCAAATTTGAGAACATTTCAAGGAATTCCAAGAGCTATAACTATCAAAGAAGTGTCATCCTTGCAGTTGAAGAAAATCTACAGGAAAGGATGCCAAATATTTGAGCGCACTTGAAGAGACACTTAAGGATAAAGTTCCAAGTGTTGAATATTGTTTAGTACTGAAATATTTTGAGTATGTATTTAAAGAAATACTAGGATTGCCTCCGAAAAGAGATATTGATTTCTCTATAAATATGATGGCAGGAGAAACACCCATATCCAAGAATCCTTATAGGATGTGTATGCAAGAATTTAAGGAGTTTCAGATGCAACTTGAAGAGCTTCTGAAGAAGGGGTATATACACCCAAGTGTGTCACCTTGGGGTTCCCCAATATTGTTCATGAAAAAGAAGGATGGTATGATGTGACTTTGTATCGACGTCGGGCAGTTGAACAAGGTAACATTAAATAACAAGTATCCTTTTCTGAGGATAGATGACCTCTTGGATCAGTTGTGGGGCACACAAATATTTTCTAAGATTGATCTTAGATCTGGATATCACCAAGTGTGAATTAATAAAGAAGACATCAGTAAGATGACCTTTAGAATGAGGTACAAACATTACTAGTTTGCAATGGTGCCTTTTGAGTTTTCAAATGCATCGGGTTTCTTCATGTGTTCGATGAATGGACTTTTAATAATTTATTTATATAAGTTTGTCATTGTATTTCTAGATGACATACTTATTTACTCAAATTCTGAAGAGGAGCATGAGTAACACTTGAGGATGGTAATGCAAGTATTTAGGGAGCATCAAATCTTTGCGGAGTTGAGAAAGTGCCCATTTGATCAATGACAGATTCATTATTTGGGTCATATTATTTCCAAGGAAGGAATAGTTGTGGATCCAAAAAATATAAACACCATTGAGGAATGGCCGAAACCAAGAAATGTCGTAGAGGTGAGATCCTTTATGGGACTTGTAGGTTATTATAGAAGAATTATTGAAGGCTTCTCACACATTTCACATCCAGTTACATATTTGCAAAATAAAGGTGCACGATTTTAATGGACTCCAGATTATGTAAGGAATTTTTAACACTTGAAGAGTTTGTTGACAAGTGCGCCAATTTTGAGAATTGTTGACCCTGATGTAAAATTCATTATGTGCATAGACACATGTAAGGAAGGGATTAGTGGAGTCCTTAGTTAGAATGGGCATGCAGTATTCTATGAATCAAGAAAGTTAAAAGAGCATGAAAGACTCTATGTTACTCATGACTTAGAATTGGCATCTATAGTGCATTCCTTGAATATGTGGCAACATTATCTTATGGGTAAAATATTTGAGCTGAGGACAAACCATAGTGGTCTGAAGTATCTATTTGGATAGCCAAGTTTAAAGGCTAGAAAAAGAAGGTGGTTATAATTCCTCAGTGAGTATGACTTTGACATAAATAATATCAGAGGAAAATATAGAAAGATGGTTGATGCGCTTAGTAGGAAGGTGCATGAGATGCATGCTACGACCATTAACATGTACAAATCCGATTTGTGCAACAAAATTTTATAAGTTTCCAAATCATATCAACACTATGTGGACAAAAAGGTGACTTTTCAACAAGGTATCTCGTAGAATAACTTGGAAGGTTATGAGCTAAGAGAGGATGGAATAATCATGTATAGACACAGAGTCTATGTGCCAAATGACTAGGAGTTGAAAAGTATGTTATTGTCAGAGATGAATAAATTTCCTTATGTTGGACATCTGAGATATCAGAAGAAAATTGTCACAGTAAAAACAAAATACTATTGGCCACGTATGAAAAATGAAGTTGTTGATTTTATTGCTAGATGTCTTGAATATCAAAAGGTCAAGGCTGAGCATAGACATCTAGATGGTTTGCTACAAATTTTTCCCATTCCTTAGTGGAAGTGGAAAGTTGTAACCATGGAATTCATTACTAAGCTACCTAGAACTACTAAGCAACATGATTAGATTATGGTAGTGGTGGACAAGCTTACTAAAGCTACACATTTTATTCCACTAAAGTTGACACACAAGGCAACCAACATTGCTGAGATATACATGCGAGAAATTGCCAAGCTGGATGGTGTACCTAATACAATTGTGTCTGACAGAGATTCCAAGTTCACCTCAAATTTTCAGAAAGGGATATTCAAAGGATTTGGGACAAATATGAACTTTAGCACATCATATCATCTCGATACAGATGGACAAACAAAGAGGTTAAATCGGGTGATCGAAGATATGCTCAGGATGTATGTGATGGATAAACTGTCCAAATGGGAGGACTACCTTCACTTGGTAGAGTTTTCTTACAACAATGGGTATCAAGAATCTTTAAAGATGAGCTCATTTGAGGCACTTTATGGTAGAAAGTGAAATACGCCAATGATTTGGGACAACCCAACATGCTATGAAATGTGCACAAGAAAGTAACATGTGTGCACATGAGGCTCGAATTCATTTGTGAATGAAGGGAAATAGACCCCGCACACAAATAAAATCAAAATTGGTGTGTGATGCTAGGATGGTTGCACACACAGTAGTGATGTGTGATCAATATGCTTATGCGCAATAGTTTTGAATTACTTATGTTGTGTTTAAGTTGTGAAAGAAGGAGAAATTTAGTGTTGAGAGACTCAACTTGAGGTTGGACACGTTACTTCAAGTGATACTACACAATGGATTTTGGAGTAGCATTGTTCAGTAGTAAGTTGGGTATTATTACAGTATGGTATTAGAATCATATTGGTAATGAGAATGTTATAGAGCGACATAAGTTAAGTTTCTTTGGCGTGGCGCAACCCATCCTGGGAGGCTAGGGATGTTACACCAAGGCTCAAGACCTCATATTCCCAACTAGGCATTTGGATAGGTACTCACATACACTAGGAATCTCTAAAGGTCAGCCTAAAATCCCTCCATAACTACCAAGTATATAATCCGACAACACCATCGACGAGAAAAACTCTAGCCATTCTTCAGGACTTCAACATCACAACTTCAATACAAGACATAATAATTACTAGCATAAGTATTATATTTAGTTTTCCCCAACCCATAATATGTTAATTTTAATATTCTCCTTCATGGTTATGGGATCCCATGAGATCATAAAATAAATGGGCCCTCTCGACCCACAATCATGATCGTCTCATCCCACTGGTGGATAAACTTACAATCACCACCTCAAAACATGCAATC
The DNA here is from genome assembly GCA_009831015.1 of Picea engelmannii. Taxonomy (NCBI): domain Eukaryota; kingdom Viridiplantae; phylum Streptophyta; class Pinopsida; order Pinales; family Pinaceae; genus Picea; species Picea engelmannii. The sequence continues at coordinate 46,067 of ML788339.1, read as the reverse complement.
ATTGCACTAGTCATTATATAAAAATATCAAGGAAAGAATACACATGCTAAATCTCACATGTCATCATGAGAATTCAACATCATTGTCATCACCACATTCTCCTACATGTCATCATGAAACATTCAACATAAATATTTCTATGTAATTTCATGGTGCCATCACATCATAAGCAATATAACACATCTTTATCAAAGATAAGCATTTTCTCAACATAATCAATGAAATCACATAACATCATATGTAAATACCATAACATAACATCATGAACACATAATGACTACAAAGCAACAAAATTCATGGACCTTCTTATCATGATTCATCAACAGAATCAAGCCCCTAGATAGCAATACCAAGAATACCATCTATCACATCCAATGCAACAATTATCATCAAATTATCAATCTAGGGCATGGATTTACTTGGTTAAGTTTTTCATCCCAAGTTAACTCAACAAAGGATCATTATCACTATGAGTGCTACGTGATCATCCCGATACCAATTATTTCCTGCTTCTTTTAACAATAAGGTTGGAATATTATGGAATATGTATAGTCACCCTATGAGATGTCAGGTTTCCCATTTAATTCATTTCATATTTCCTTGAGCATGTGAACATTTAATTCATAATAAATTTCTATTGCATCTCCTACACAAAATTGTCAACAACTCACTTAGAAATTTCTACACCATCACAAAGTGTAGTTATACTCCAACAAGGTATAGTTCATGAATCTTATAGTTCATGCACTTTACAAGTAACAATAAAGTACAAAACCAAATAAATTTTCCTCATTCTTGAGCATATTTTAGCATGCAAATATAGTAAGAAAACATAGAGAACAAGAGTTACAAAACACAACTATACTTACCTTCCATGAATGTCTTCCCCTATGCACTAGCTTTGTAAGAGCAATTTCCTTCTAGTTGTAGGCATCCAATACAGACACCACCCCCCAAGCTTGATATGAGACACTATCACCGAAAATATTGTACGAGATAACATGCATTCTAGATGGCAGGGGATCAAAGTCATAAATGAAGAAAGACTTACTCACATTCCCCGCCTATAATCAATCCATCACTATCTGAGTTGGCCAACTTCTATAATGAACAATCACAATACTATAAAATAAGTTCTCCAAAATGTCCTTCCATGCAAAATATTACATATTGGGGAGCTACCTAATAGCCTTAATGCCACTCTCTTCCAAATGTGCAAGTGCACAATATATTGATGAATTCCATATGTAATTCCCTAGAAAGAATGAAGATAATGATGCATTCCATTGGATATAAAAATATAAGATATAGTTGGCTTCAATCATTTAAGAATGCTCAACTAAGACAACACTAAAATATTTAAATCATATATGAATTTAACATTCTCAACTCTCAACATCTAGTTATTATTTATCATAACATGAACTTAGGGGATAGTTAGCCTATATATTACAAGAAACGAGAGCAAGTATAATTCATAAGAAGAAACAAAAAAATGGTCCATATGTATAAGAGATATAATATGCTGATAAACCTTGAGAACACACAAACATAATCCAATCTGAAAGATCATCAGTTGTCTCTTGTTATAAATCCACTCAATTCTATAAATTATCTAGAAATACCTTCAACTACTAGAACTTCCAAACCACGAGTTTCCACTTTCCGTCTTCTCAACTTACGTAATTAAAACATTATGAAAGACGGTACTTGTGATAATCTTGATTACAAATATCATACTTAGAGATGGATCTAGGGTTTGTTAGCCTAAGTCTCACTGTGAAAACCATTCAAACAAAAAATACTACCAATATACAATGTCTATGGACTTGCTCATTCTGAATATGCATCATAATAGCATACAATATTAAATCTTACGAAAAAATCATTTGTTCAAAATATTTTTCTTCCCTTCTTCAATATGTAATATCTTCAGAGAAATACAACCTAGTAACCATTAATTACTACAACTCAATAGTCACACACAAAGAATTATATTTAAAGCAAGCATGAAGAAGAACATACAAAACCATAACAACACGACTATATAATTAAGAACAACATAGGAAACCTTGAACTTCCTCCCTAGCTACAAACCTCGCTGCTCCGGAATCCAACATGGAAATGACTTACCTAAATCCATCTATGGTATCCCAAAAAATGCAGGTGTTCTCTAGCTAAGATACCAAAATCCAACAACAATTCCAACCTACAACCTCTCATTCCCCATTGTCCTGCACAACCCAAGGAAGTTTACCCACTTCCCCACACAACCGTCCCTCGAGTTGTCCCACTTCCCTTGGAGGCTCTAGCACAAGCTAGACAGGAAGTCTCACAACACTGTGGCTCCAGGAGACCTAGATACATTGAGGAGTCCTCAAGTACCCTCCATGATTCACACCTTGGGAAACCACCCAAGCAATTCTCACTAGCCTTATTCAAGGAAAACCAATCAAAATTATGCATTGAATTTCTAAATAGAACTCACCATGGATTCATAGGCAACACAAGGTTACAAAGTTTTCCTAGCTCACCCTTACAAGTTTAAATCTGGAAAGTGATGTTTAGGAACCATCCAAGTTTAAAACCAGATCAAATCACTACACCAATTGGGTCGTGCCTCCTGTGAATCTTATTCTTATATGTGAAATCCTTGACGAAATTGAACAAAACCACCATGCAAATTTTCCAGAGAATGCCACACTCTTCCTAAACTACCTTTCAAAGAATGAACATGTGGACCATATAACCACAAAATGTCTATAATAAGTAGCTTATTTTCTATGGTGTAGTGTTGGAGTAAGTCTGTACACAAAAATTGATGTGTAGTGTCCTAAACTTCATTTCAAATCAATGAATTCTAGAAATTAAATTCTAAATGACATTCCATAACAAAAACACTTTGCAAAACCACCATCATGAACAACATAAACAGAAGAGATGGAGCTCAATGCAACAAACTCACCTACCTTCAAGGCTAATAATTCTAATCAACAATTCAAATGTCATTACCATTCTGCCAAAGAATGTAACCAATTCATGGTCCACACAATTCAAACATTTTTGCAACAATATCCAAACCTGAATGGAAGTGGATGATCTTCTTTAGTCGATCCTTCGGTTAACCATATGCATAAATATAGTCGATTCTGGGCATGTAAACCAATACAAATATTTTCAAGCAATAGCCTTCCAATTCACATGTTCAGGTCAAGAATCCTATCTAAGTGTTGCACATCCATTGATACAACAAAGAAAGAATAATCTATTCCAATACAAGTCGACCACGTGAATTAAAAAATAACTACCCCAATCAACTGCAAGTTGAAGTGGATCACTTCTTGGTTGATCAATTTTTTTCTTCACTCGTCATCTGAACAATGTAGATATTATTATTATTATCGGTCTATATTCCATAGCATAGATTGTTCACACTTATCTAAAAATACGTATACCACCACATGAATCCCCATCGACCATCTGGTTAATACTTCAGTCGATAGTTTTTCAAATAAAATATATGTTTCTTATAAGCTAGAAAATGTAGCAGTTCGATACCTAGACAACATTGGTGTTTAGATAGTTATAAAATTTGCATTTCCTCATGATATCACATCCATGTAATCTGTGAGGCAGATCAGTTTGGTTTCTCAACCCTAGGATGCATGGTATCAAAACCTCAGATTTCGTCACGTATATTGGAGCATCGTTTTGGTTTTCTTTTCGGCCATACAAACCATACGGGTAGTTTAGGTCCTAGGAAGATTTAATGCGATTTCATGGGGAATAATTGATAGAATAGAGTCTTCACTATGTTTTACAGAACATGATTGTACCTAGAAACCATTGTGCCCACCCAGCCACCCAGGGGCTTGTTGCTTTGTCTTTTCAAAATATTTTGAGGATCACCCAACTGATTTTAGGGTTACCTCCGCTCTTTTTAGTATTTATTAGAGTTTTTCTTTTATATGTTTTTTAAGCTCTTATGTTCTTAAGATGGATCCTGTTGTGGATCCAAAATGTCGATTAAAAATGGATAACATTGTGGTTCTTCCGATTCTAAAAAAAAAACTCTCACCACATAAATCTAAACTATCATTGTCTTGATTTTTAACATTTATATATTGCTAATTGATCTGTTGGGAAGAATAAAACAATAATTTGCTAATAATTTTATGAGTGGATGTCATTATGAAGCTTGGGTATTCCGTTGGGAAGAATAAAACAATAATTTGCTAATAAGTTTATGAGTGGATGTCATTATGAAGCTTGGGTATTGCCTCTTACTAGACATAATAATATGATGTTTGATATTTCTTGAAAGGTCACTATTGTGAGAATAAGTTTTCTCTTGTATGGTTTTATAATGAATTACCATAAATAATAACCTGGGCTTAGTGAATTCCATCTATGTTAATAAAGTTCTTCTGGTCTTTTGAAACCTTTGCCAACAAGAGGAGCATAGGAAACAAAATTACTTAAATAAAGGAAAAATATGAAATCTTTACACAAATTTTGGTAAGAACATACTTTGTGGAAATTCTTAACATGCACACATCAAACAAAGAGTTGCAATTAGTTTTAAAACTTGGTTCCAAAAAAGTTGCTTATCAATTATTTTCTTAGGATTTTGGTGGGACAATTAGGATTTATATATATATACATATATTCATTTTTAGGGTTTCTCTTATGGATGCTTGGGGCCAAACATACAAAATAATGGTATGAGAAGCAATAAGCTATTGTGCCTAGATACTTCGACATCAACAAAAGTATAGTGGACTCAACATACTTAAATATAGAATGCACAAACAAAGATATCCCACTAAGAGAAATCTGTGATCTCTTTGAATATGATAAAATTAATGATGACATGGTCTTGTCAATGTATGCAACTCATCATCTCCAATGGCTTGTAAAAACAAGAATCTATGCACAATCATTCCAAGGATGAACAATCATAGTATGTAAGTTTTACTCAAAATCTTGGGAAACTGGTGGAGCCTATTCCCAACAATATAATATAGGGATGTATTGTGATCATGACTAATATATTCTCTCGATGATTTTCTTTTCATGAAAATCCTTAGAATTCAAAGCACTTCTTCGAATTTTGGTGCGATTTGATCCACATTCTAAGGAATCTATTGGAAAGTAAAGTATTTACAGAAAAGACTGTCAGTATGTGCTAAAAGAGTTTGTCAACCATTCAGAACGATTCTTGGACATTTAGTTGGTCTAAATTCTAGAGAAAGTCTATAAATAAGGCTCGGGGGCACTCATTTGAGGCATCGAGTCTTAGAGTCTTGGTTATTATTGGTCTTCTAAGGTCCCTCTTGTCTGAGCTCTGAGTCTTTCGGGGAACTACACTGCTTGGAGCCCGTGAACTAAAGAGGAAGAACTCATAAGTCTATTAGTATTGGTCTTCTAAGATCCCTCATGTCTGAGCTTTGAGTCTTTATATCGGGAGTTTGATAGTCCGTGTAGGAACTACTCTGCTGGGAGCTTGTGAAATAAAGTGGTAGAACTCACAAGTATGTTTAAAAAGTTTTCCAGTAGCCAGAAGCTGAAGGGTTTCCAGATAATTCTTGAGGTCAAGATGCATTCTACTTAGGTCTAAGGTATCCTGAAATGTGCTATGGTCAAAAGCTGTGAATTTGCATTTGTAAGTCTGAAGAATTTTGTAAATCGTTTCTGCAGAAATTAATAGAAATCCTTCTGCAATGCATGTTTATATCTTTTCTTCTGAGTAAAAGTTAATTCAAATATCACCCGAGGTTCGCTTAGGATTCTAGAGCATTATTATCCTTTTGTTTTTCCAGCTAAGACAATGGAGTCACTCAGGGAGTTTGTTGAAGGAAAGGTGTTGAATCTTCTTGAAGGATCATGTAGGGGTTCATGTAGAAGTTCATATTGTCAGAAGAAAGTGAAAAGAAAAAAACAAGCATCATTCCTCGTCGAGGGTCCATTTACCTACTAAAATGGGTGAGTCATTGCACTAGAGATTGATATATTTAAAGAGATCGCACGGAGTTGATAAATTCGAGTGCTTGGAATATGCAGGAATGTAACTATATATATATATATATATGGTTCTCTTATGGATGCATGGGGCCAAATATATAGAATAATGGTTTGAGAAGCAATAAGCTATTGTGCTTAGTATATTGAATCCATTTACCTACTGAAATGGGTGGGCCAAATATATAGAATAATGGTTTGAGAAGCAATAAGCTATTGTGCTTAGTATATTGAATCCATTTACCTACTAAAATGGGTGGGTCATTTCACCAGAGCTTGATATATTTAAAGAGACCACATTAATTTGATATATTCTAGTGCTTGGCATATGCATGAATGTAACGAGGCACTTCGAAAATGCATCTTGTTCTTGTTTTTTTAATGGTGATTGTGATAACCATGCCGTTATTTTGAAGCATTGGACATTTTATTATATGATAAGGACACATATATGATTTTGTTTAATGATGATTGTGATAACCATGCCATTATTTTGAAGCATTGGAAATTTTATCATATGATAAGGCCACAAATATGATTTTTGAACTGATTCAAAACAAGTTATTAAAACTAAGCTGGTAGTTATTAAACAAAGTTTAAATATTTTCAATGACTAATATGATCCTTCATATATTGAAGGAAAATACATGCATATTTTAGAAAAATAAAAACAAACAACCATACATTCTACAAAGTAGATATGAGATGATCTCATTGACAAACCATATCCCAAATAAATAGTTTGGTAAGATCTTTCCCTAATGCATCGAGAGAGGTAACTGAAACCCTCAAAACTAGCCATAAATACAATAACTAGATTTGGATCACTTAATGACAAAGTGTACATAATGTTGAGGAGATGGCATTCAAGTCATAGAAAACCACATATTCTGTAGAAAATAAACCCTCATAATACTCTGTAAAGAAGTAATTCGTTGACACTAGAAAGAAAATCGCTCTCCAATAGTGCATCGATTTTCCTCAAAAGGTTTTCAAGATCACGATAAGGCCAAACATTACAATGAGCACAAAGTAACAAGCTTGATATCTCACTTTGTTATATATTATAAACATCAGTGCTCAATACGTAACATAATTTCATATTTGTTTCAAGTAAAAGATATGAGACATAACACTTCATATCATCATAAAATACATTCATGTATGAAACAACAACATTAAAACCGTGAACATTAGGTTTAAGAGGTGTAATTTAGGTGCAAAAGTGAGTAAGTCATTTCACTTAGATACAAGTCGTCCCCCTTTCTTCAAAATTAATTTGTCTTCTATGAGTGTGTGGATCATAGAGATACATAATGCAGGCACAAATCTTTGTAAAGTGGTTTTAAATGAGAGCAACATTAACACTTTCCAAACATAAAGCTAGGAAAATTGTAAATAATTAATCTGGGATGGTTTCAATTTTTTCTTTAAAGGTTTAGATATAGAGATGAACAAATGAATCAAGATCAATACCCAAGTTATGCTAACTTCAATGATAACTTTTGAGAAACCAATTAGTATGAGAAGATCTAAGCTAGAAAAGATATATCAATGAAGACCCTCATATCTAACAACCTAGTTAATAGATCAAGCAAATGAAACCCTAGGCCTATGCTTCCCTTGTTCTAGAGCCAAGAAATGGACATATATCTCTTCTTTCAAAGCATAATATTCAATAGAAAATCCTTTAGAATAACATTTATATGATAGAAAAATTATACTATAAGCATATCAAGGAGTTGGACAAGGTTACAATTGTCATGAAATTGTATAACAAAAGAGTTCATAGATCTTCAAAGCATATTAATTTAACCAGATATCATCACGAGTGTTCAATATTACAAAACTTGAAAGTTTACATCTATTGTATTTCTAACCAGATCTGTGAATTGTATGGCTAACAATTAATTTGCTCATGTTAGAAACCACATATATACCAAAGTTGTTATAAATAGCCAATACATACCACCATAAATAGAATAACTCAGTAGTGATTTATGTTCGACAACAAAGGTATTCCAATAGAGGATGGGCACCTTCATTAACCACTCACACAATTAGATCAAAAATCAACACAGTGATGTTTTTACATGGTAAAACCCTATAGGGAAACATACACAACCCCAACCAATGTGGCCACTTGGAGCAATTTATTAATGCAAACTAATAATTTAGAGAGAGATTTACAAGAGAGTTTCTCACAATTTATCATCAACAAATGACCTTACATGCTCTTTAAATAGAGATCATGGGTCAATCGAGTGCTAAGCCATAGATCAATGTAGTCATTAAGATCGAGGAGAATATGAACCGTCGAATCACTCTATGTCGGGAACATATCGTGACATTAGGATTTCCTAAATACAAATGCATATCAATGCATACTAAAGAAGCACATTTTTATCTAATGACACATTAGACCAAGTTGATCTTAAATAACTCCTAATTGTCTAAATATCCTAACATCCCTCCTTAAGAACAACTTGGGATAGGATTGAAGGATTTAAAAAGGTGAAACAATAGGAGAAGGAAGGAGGCATTAGAGCCTATCCCCCCTTAATGAAAACTTCTTGAACTCCTAACATAGATCAAAGTTTGGAAAACTTCACCTCTGTAAGATAATTTGTGAAAATGTATGGAACTTGATATTCTGTAGGGTAGAAGAGAACTTTAATAACTCAATCATGAATGAGGTTTCAGATGAAGTTGATCCGGATTTATGAGCAGAACAAAATGAATAATAGACTGAATATTATAACACAAAGATATAAAGAACAACAACAAATATCCAGTGAACAATAACTTTTATTGAATAAATAAAATAGGATGAAACTGTAAAACTACAGAGCTGAAAACAACTTGCTCGAATGATGGTAGCTATCCTTAATAAGAGATGTGGCTTCTATGTGCATCCATCTGAGCAAAATGATTACAATGAGGCTCCAAAGGCCTTTTTAACATTACTTGTGAATGGAAAAACCCTATACATCTAAAATTCTAACCCTAGGATATGAAACACCAAAATTTATGTGGGCCCCAATGGGTAAGTTGGTACCTCAATCTCCTACAATCGTAACTTTTGCATATGACCTCCGTTTTAGGCATGTGATAGCCAGTTGGAAAGGTATTTTTGAGAACTACACTTATGATGTCTAACTCTGACTTTGTATACAATTTGAATGTGACAAGGAAACAAAAACACTGTTTAGGGCCCCAAAACGACCCTAAAAGTACAAAAAGATGTACTAACATGAACAATTCCAAAATAATCCAGTTGAATTAGGTGGGGGCCACCAATCTCCACCTAGAAGTTGTGTAGGGCTTCAAACATCCCCGAAATTGCAGAACCCACAATTAAAAATAATTACATAAGAACATGATAAACTATAAACTGTCAATAGGAGCCAGTTGGAATAGGTGGGTGACCACCAATATCCACCTAGATTAGTCCTCCCCCCTTAGGAAGCAATGGTCTCCATTGCATTGAGTTCCCCCATCAAATGAGAAAAATTTTGTTGAATTTGGATCTGGGTGAGCCACTTGCCTTGGTGCAGGAGCTTCCCTACCTTGACAACCCGATAAAGCTGGATCCTCTGGTAGCAAGTGCCCTTAACCTGTGTGTCCACTATCTGATCAGTGGATGCTTGTTACACACAATCATGGTTAAGCTCTATTGGGATTTCTTGGCTTCGGACTAAACATGGGAATAATATTTTTGTGTGGTTGCAAGAGGTAGTGAAACATCAATGGGACCCAAGGGTTGGAATCCCAGCCCCACCTGAAATGGGATATGAATGATGGAGCTATGGATAGTCCTATTGTATCTTTTCTGAACATAGGGAAGTCTCTCATCCCATGCACGCAGATTATTAGAGTTATACATGCACATGATGTGCACCATCATCTAATTGATGACCTCTGTTTGGCCATTGGTTTGAGGGTGGAAGGAAGTGGATTTAGTGATATTGGTGTCCAATTGTGACCAGAGACTCGACCAAAATGTGTTGAGGAACCTGTTTTCTTGATCATATATGATCTTCTGTGGTATCCCAAAATGGACCCACACTCATTCAAAGAATAACTTGGCAATATCTGTCGTTGTGATGCTCTTTTTGCAGGGTATTAGAATGGCCATATTCGAAAACTGATCAACCACCAAAAATATGAAATCATTACCTTGCTTGATGGACGGAAGACCAGACATGTAATCCATCGAGATGGATTCCCAAGGCCTCTTTGGAGTAGGAAGAGGGGTGTATAAGCTTCACTTCTTGATGGATGGCTTGGAAATCGCACATGCAATATCTGATATACTTGTTGACATCCTGTTGTAGTTTTGGTTAATTAAAATGTTTTTGTAGAAAGACCACAATTTTCTCCACACAAAAATGTCCATCCATTCGACTATAATGAGACTCCCAAATCAGTTTTACATGATCGATTGCAGGAACACAGAGATGGACCAGATGGAATAATAGTCCATCATGAATGTGAAAATCAGTGACATTCATGCATGTACCCAAGAGTTGATAGGTGGTGGTGAAGTAAGGATCTCGCTGATAAATTTGGGGCCACTCAGATGCGTCATGCCCATAGGAATGGATAATTGTGGTGAGTGCAGCCACGGGAGGTCAACTGAGGTAGTCAACAACACGATTTGTGCTCCCTATCTTATACTTGATGTTGATATGGAACTGCTGCAGGTATGTGGACCACTTTTCATGGCAATCTTTCTGCAACTTCCCTTGTGTCTGTATGAATTGCAGAGGCATGTGATCAATGTGGATGATTGTCACATTTCCTAGAAAGTAATGTTTCCATTGACGACATGATTGCACAATGGAATACATTTCCTTGTCATAGGTGGGGTATTTACGGACGATATTTGAGAGTGTCTCACTATGGTATGCTACTGAATGACCGTGATGAGTGAGATCTGCACCTACAACATAGTTAGATGCAATAGTCTCAATCTTGAATGATTTTTGCAAATCAGGTAGAGAGAGTACTAGAGTTGATCATAAGAGATGCTTCATATCATCAAATGATCATTGTTGTGCCTTCCCCCATGTGAGCATTTCTTGTCACTACCCTTGGTCACTTGGATAAGGGCCCATGCAATATGGGATAATCCTAACACGAACCATTAGTAGAAGTTGGAAGCTCCCAAGAAGATCCGAAGCTCGGTTAATGTGGTTGGGGCTGACCAATCACTAATGAATTGGATCTTAGATGGATCCACATGTACCCCATGCTCATCAACAATGTATCCCAAGTATTGGACCATGTTCATGCCAAATGATCATTTTTCCAAGTTGGCATATAGCTTATGCTATTATAGAGTGCTCAAAACCTATTGAATATGCAACATGTGCTCTTCCCAATTTCTGTTGAAGATGAGGATGTCAATCTTGCTAAAGAATTGTTCCCCCTTGAGTTGGTCTAGAAGGTCAAATTCGAGGAATTGGGTACTGGTTCCTGACTATGTTTTTGTTTAATGCTCTGTAATCAATGCAGAGCCACTAGGTTTTGTCTTTATTCTGCACCAGTACAATCAGGCTTCTGTAAGGGGAGGAGTCGGGTTTGATGTGCCTCTTTTGAAGAAGCTCTTGGATCTGATGCTTGATTTCATCATTTTCCATCAATGAGCAACGATAGACTGGTCCATTAGGAATAGGTGCACCAAGGGTTAGATCAATTGGATGCTTGACTTGGAAGTGCATCGGTAGCCCTATGGGTGAGGAGAATCTGTCTCTGTACTCTTCCATGATCTCATACACTTTCTTCTGTTGCAAAGAGAGGCTCTGTGTAGAGGCCATGGATGTGGTGGGGACCTTCTACTTAATGTGAGCATAGATCACAAAGAAGACAAATTTCTCAGTCTGTGAAATGACCTTACTACATTGAATAACAAATATTAAAGAAATAACGGTAGGCGACCCTACCTCTGGTATCTTGTACAATTGTCTACCCAAAGTAATCATAACACTACGGGGTATAGTCTCATACACAACATGTCTCTTCCACAAATATGGTTGTCCTAAAAGAAAATCACAAACTTCAAGGGTAGAAATATCACACAATACCTCGTCTTTGAAGGGCTTGATGTCGTAGGGAAGATGACATTGTTGGTTGATGAAAAGATCTCTTCCTTGGAGAAGCCAGTCGATGGTGTAGGGTTGTGGGTGTGGTGCCATCAATAGTTCTAGAAGCTTGAAGACCTCTGCTGAGATCAGGTTTTTCTAACTGCCGCTATCGACAATGAAATGAAGCAGAGCCCCCCTTTACCCACATTTGTGAGTGAAAGAGGCGTTCCCCTTCCTCTAGTTCTTCTGGTTCACTTGGCTAGAATTTGCTAGTAGAGACCATGGTCCTGGGTTCAAAATCAATAATCTGCTTCCCTCCTTTTGTATTTTATTTGGAGTCTGAATCTTCCTATGACTCGGTATAATTCAGCTCAGCCACCAGTGGCTTCTTGGAGTTACATTCTTTGTTGTTGTTCCAAAACATTTTATCGTATTCACACCACTTTCCTATGGCGTTCTTCGAATTCTAATTACCCTTATTGTGTTGTGGATTGTATTGGTTGTCTTGATAGTTTCCATATTTGTTCTGTCCCTTTTTTGTGGGATGGGGCCACCTTTTCCCTGCTTCGGCTGTGAAGCATTTGAAGATCCAAACTCTCACCTCTTCTACTTAAATTTTTGTTCGATCATGACAACATATCTATAAGCCGCACCTAATGATGTGATTTCTAGAAACTCCATTTATGTTTGAATGTATCTATTTATAAATCCAAACTATTTGAGCACCATATGTCATTCATAGTCTTTGATATCCAATTTGGTGCACAAGGTAAGGAAAATATTGGTGAAATATGGTATTGTTTGGTCCCTTTCTTGATGCAGCATGGTCCATCTTGTGTATTTCTCCTCGTAGATTCCAACAAGGTAGTATTCTTATTTAATGGCATCCCTAAATGAATTCCATGTGGAGGAAACCACAAATATTGCATATTCCTATATGACCCTTTGTTCAGAGTAACTATCCCACCATTCTTTAACATGGGGGATGACCTTGAGGAGTGCAAAAGTAATCTTTTCCCTGTCGGAAAAATTGTGGACCAAAAAGAACCCTTAGAGAAGATTCAACCATTTATCTACAACATCTACATCTATGAGTCCTTCAAATAATGGAATATCAAAATTTACATTTACCTTGAAGGGGCTTGCATGGCCACTTGATGAATTTGTGTATCCTATGGGAAGCCACTCAAGGATCTGTGCAAAGTTGTCCATCATTTCGTTCCTTTGTCATGCAAGGGATCCCTCGAGAAACATTTTAAAAGGATCTCTTTCTCTATCATCTTTTTTCTTATCCCCCATGGGTTGTTGTTGGGTTCGGCAACTAGTTTGAGTCCCAACTTCTTTTACCCAGATATTGTCAAAGACATGCATGAAGAAATATAAATGAAGAGAAGACTTCTCTGATACCACTGATATGTAGTTATGAGTGGAACGAAATGAATAATATACTGAAGACAATAACATATATATATATATATATATATATATATATATACGAATAACAACAACAAATATCCAGTGAACAATAACTTCTATTGAATAAATAAAATAGGTTGAAACTGTAAAAATGCAGAATTGAAAACAACTTGCTCGAATGGTGGTAGATATCTTTGAGAAGAGATGTGGCTTCTACACGCATCTGTATCAGAAGAATGATAGGATTTTTTAACATTACTCGTGAATGAAAAATCCCTAGACATCCAAAAACCTAATCCTAGGAGATGAAATGCCAAAAGTTATGTGGGTGTCGATGGGTAAGTTAGTACCTCAACTTCTCGGGGTTGTAACTTTTTCATATGACCTCTGTTTTAGGCATGTGATGACCCGTTGGAAAGGTATTTTCGAGAAATACAAATTATTCCATCAAAGTCTGACTCCATCTACATTTTGATTGTGGAAAGCCAAAAAAACATTATTTATGGCCCCAAAATGATCCTAGAAGTACATAAAGATGTATTGACATGAAGACTTCCAAAATAAGCCAATTGAATTAGGTGGGCAGCCAAAAATCTCCACATGGAAGATGTGTAGGGATTCATATAGCCTTGAAAGTTTAGAACCCACAATTACAAATAATTACAAAATAACTTGTTGAACTAAAAACTATCAAGAGGATCCAGTTGGAATAGGTGGGTGGCCACCAATATCCACCTGAATCAAAAGTGCATGTTGATATCAATGTGTTTTTTATGCTAATGCTAAACTATTTCTTTGGTGATCTTGATGGAACTCTTATTGTCACACTAGAGGGTTGTTGGATGCTGCTACTAGAATCTAAATTCTAAAAGGATATGTCAAAGCCACAAAGATTTCTAACTTGCATTAACCACTGCTTGGTACTATGCTTCTGCTAAATGAATAGAAATAACTTATTGTTTCTTACAATCCCAAGTGATAGGTCCTCAACCAAGGTTGAAAACATAAATTGCAATATAATTTCAATCATTAGGGTCGTCTGCCCAATCTAAATCAGAAAAACCAACCAATAAAGGAGCCCCCCTGAACTGTAATGCATCCCGAACTAATTATACCCTGGACATACCGAAGTATTATTTTAGCTTCTTCCCATTGGATTTCACAGGGTGTTTTCAAATACTAGGAAATAATACCAACAAAAAAGGAAATATCATGACAGGTATGAGTCAAGTATAAGAGGCTACCAACTAGTTGATGGTACAAAGTGGCATCAACTTCGGGAGAAGTACAAGTGGAAACAAGTTTGACTCCAGACTATAAGGGAGAAGGGGATGGTTTACAATATTACATGTGAAAGCGACAAAGAAGATCACAAACATACTTAGAATGACAAAGAAAAATTCCTTCCTTGGTTTGCAAAACTTGGAGGCCAAGGAAATAGACCAAAAATCCTAAGTCTGTCATTTCAAATATCTTCTTAAGGTTTATTTTCACATGGTTTAAAAGATTTGGGTCACTACCAGTGAGGATAAGGTCATCAACATAATGAAAACGAATTATGAGATGGCCTCCTAATTTCTTGGTATAAACATTAGGATTATAAGGACATCTAGAAAATCTAGTTTCAAGAAGAAATTTGTCCATTTTGGCATACCAATATTGGGGAGCTTTCTTAAGACAATAAAGATATTTCTTGAGGCGAAAAACAAGGATAGAATCATTATGGACATAGCCAAGAGGTTGTTCCATGTAGATTTCTTCTTGCAAATCCCCATGAAATAAGGTGTATTTGACATCCGTTTTATGCACCTCCCATTTATGTAAAGCTGCAAGGGATAGAAAAAGGTGGATGAAATTCATTTTGGCTACATGGGAAAAGGTTTCATTATAGTCAATTCATTCAACTTGGGAAAATATAATGGAAACTAATTGAGTCTTTTTTCTTTCAACACTTCCATCTTATGCATACTTAGTTATGTAGATCCATTTACATCTAACAAGTTTTCTTCCTTTCTAAAGAGGCACAAGATCGCAAGTATCGTTTTCCATTAAAGAATGATACTCTTCATTCATTGTTGTATCCCAATTTGGATGGCATGAAGCTTCTACAAATTTCTCTATATCATGAGTCTCTAAAACTTGAGCCAAAATAGAAGAGGTTTGTTGGGATTGTGAATGTGTTCGATGCTGATATGAAGGATCAACAGAAATATCATCGATTGCTTCTCGTGTTGAACATACTATTGGCACATGGGCAAACCTAGGGTTCAACGCTTCAACAACGCACCAACAAAACCCTAACTACCGACCCTTTCGGAAACACATGAGAAGCACATGAAGTCTCACCTGAGGTAGAGGTAGGGGTGATTTCAGAACTCCAGTGTCTACAACCTTAACTAGGACACAGATCTATGATTATAACACCTTAACAGATCACTTAGCAGTTATAGTTCATTAGTAATTATCCCTTTTCTACAGCGCATATAAACCCTAATTATAGAGCAGCGTAGTATTCAATAAAATCTAATACATTCAAGCACCAAGCACATCATAATAGATCAGATATGGAACTCATTCATATTACACCTAAGCATACATTATTGCACTAAGAATAAATCATATGAAAAAAAAAAAAAACATAATGCATAAAGCTACCACAGCACAGGATTGTTGGCAGCCCTACATGATTTTTTCTTTTTCAAGTGACAAATGAAAATTCATGTAGCTGCCTATGCCTCATCCTGTAAATATTGCTATTTAAAGGTGACTATTCGGTTGTAAAAATAATGTTTTGATTGTTCCTATTTATTTTTCTCTTGCATTTTCGTGCTTGATTCATGAATGAAAGCATGAATTGAGCATTAAAACTTAAAATCGTATTGCAATTCTACCTAAGGCTTGGTCTTTAAAAGGGTCAATGTGCTTAACATCTCTTTTCATGAATTTTGTTTTTCTTTGAGCTTATCATATATCAATGAAATACTTATTTTGAGTTTCTCTCGGATTGTAAGCTTATATTTTGGATCCTTTGTAAATATACCAAGAATCAATTGGCTTTGGTTTACAAAAACATATCCATTTTTAACCTTTGCAAATCAAATATACCCATTACTTGTCATGGGAATTAAACACACCATGATCGTACCCGATACTTCTTTCTAGATGGAAGTTTGAATTGATAGGCCTCTCATGAGAGATCAAGGTCTGGTGTTATGCTCTGTATCCAAAACGTTCATCACCAGAAATGCCCGAATTTCGTGCCTGAAACCCTTATGCTGATATTATGGTCGTGTTGGTGTGATGGCTAGTTTTTCTCCTTTGTTATCATCTTAGACTTTCCTCTGTTGCTACTACCTCTTAAGCCCACAGTTATTTTGAGTCACTCCCCTTACCATTTGTTGAAACCGTTGATGGCCCCTGCCATCCAAATTGAGCCAAATGGCTCTCAGACTTTGTTTCTTTATTATGACGCGAGTGAAGATATGAAGAGCCAAGGTTGGGATTTGTTTATTAAGAAGTTCTAGGGGTATAAATTGCAGGTGGACAAATAATTATCCCTTACATTTGATGGATGTAGAGATAAGGTGGGCGATATTCAGTTGGAGATCACCGAAGAATTTCTGAGTGAAGAAACATGACTCCCCCTCACTGGTCAAAAAATGGTTTAAACATTTGAAGTTGGACAGAGTACCCTGGAGTTTGTTCATTACCTCCAGAAAAATTGAATGTTGTGACAAAGGTATTCCGGTCTCCCTACTCAAGGTTATATGGCATGGTTTATTAGCGGTTTTAAAAAAAATGATTACCTTGAAGGTCGTTATGGCCCAGTCTTCCTTTACCATGTGTGATTGCTCATGCATTTTATCGGCTTCCATTTCAATATGTCATTTTACCTGATAAGAAGTTTGTATAAAATGTCAAAGAGATATAAGAAGAAGAACTTAGATTCTATCCTTTTTCACCATGGTTTGATTAAATTATTGTTGGTTCATCGTTTAGAAACCTTGAGTGATGATTGGGACCAGTTTCTAGTTTGAAATGGTTTTGTTGCAGAGACTTTTGTAGAAACCCCTGTGGTGGACAAACCTATGATAGAGAAACCTCTTGGATTCTCAAGTGGTAGGCCAGATGTATTATATGAAAACCCTCGTGAAAGGGAATTTCCCGATCAGTCTTTGTGTGAGCAACATGATGTTAGTTCTAAGGTTATTAAAACTCCTAAGCATGAACAAATTGTTTTCTCTAATCTTACTGTAAAATCAAACAACAAAAACCCTCACAAATAGTCAAAGAAAAATCAAGGAATAGAGTTTCGTAATAAGAGGGTTGGTCGACTCATTTCTAGGAGTCTACATAATAAATCCAAACCTCATGTGAGCTCGATCGATTCGATTGAGATCCATGAGGATTCAGACTCCGAGATCGAGAGGTTTCTGGCACAAGAAGATCATAATTGTTTCAAACCAGATCAACCATTCGATTATGTGAATAATATCCCATCGTGCGTAAGAGACAATAAGAAATTCATAGGCATAAAGCTCGGTCAAAGTCCGACAGTGGATAGTAGTGGTGTTTTAGCACACAATTACATGCTTCCTCCACCGATTTCCCTTGTTGTACATTGTGAAGTTTGTTTACATTGGATAGGTCCATACTACATAAACATCCCCATCCTTAAATCAAGGATCAAATCTCTCGTAGCTCAAAATGACTCATTGGAAAACGAAAACCATGAGCTCAAGGCCAATGCACAAAGACAAACAAAGTGTTTGAAAAGGACAGGTAATATCATTATATAAAATGCTGACAGTGTCAAGGTCGTGATCAATTATGAGATATTGTGATTCGAAATTTGTTATTAGTTGAATGGTAAGATTGGTTTTTATCACAGTTATTCTTTTTTTTATTTTTCTAATCAATCTAGATCAATTTAGATTTATGTTACCAGTAATAAGACTGGCTACAGAATTGAGAGATTTTGTAGCCAAGTCAATTCTCATATACAATTTAGGAATTGTTAGTTAATAAAATATTTGACTTGCTCATTTCATTTTTTCAGGATAGGATGTATCTGATGTTGATCTTATGGTATGGAGCATGCTGGACTTAGTCGATCAACTATCTTCTTTTTTCTTATTTTGTAAATAGGATAAAATTCTCATAAATTTTGAAGATTTAGTTTGATCTTGAGTGACTATAAGCCCTCTATATTTGTAACTTTTAGATCTTTTTTATATCTGATCCTATCTTATAAGATAGGTAGTTTAGCCTTTGTAAACTCTTTAAATACTCCATATTTTGTAATGGAAATCATCTTGGTTGAGGGCAAAAGATGGACAAGTGATTCTAAGACTTATTGAAACAACTTATATACATTTTGGCTTTAGCCTTTTGTTAATGATGTTTTCCTTTATGCTTTGTTAATACTAATACATTAATAGGTCTGATAGATTTATACTTAATGATCTATTATGTGCGGGATGTTTATATTATAAATATCGTCTATAATTTTCTACTCAAAATATAAATGTTGTGATCATATCTCCAATTAGAATGATAGGATTTATCTTTGAATTTTAATTGAATGATGAAATGCATAGGTTACTTTCAGATTTATCTTGTTGTAATTATATGCAATTATAAGATCACAGGGTTATGTTTGTGTTTCCTCCTCTGTCATTAAAACTTGAGCTGCCAATACATGTTTTGAATTTATTTAGAACAGTCATAAGGTTCATTGCAAATTTCTCTCTTGGACGTGGCAGTTGGATGTTCTTCACTCATGTAGACGCTTGGATACACCTCACTAACTCACTGACAGGTTAGCGTCTTTGTTTTTTCTTAATTCTATCATTTACATATTAATGAAACTAGAATGTATGGTTCAACTTTTGACTACCCACACATCTGTGTTTCATAGTATATTCTATGCAATATTTGTTAGATTGATAAAGGAAAACAAAAAAAGTTTTAAATGTGCTTTCTTTATCTACTTCTTAACAAAAATAACTTTCACATTTGATTTCGTAAGTTTTGATTAAAACTTTCAATTTGTAAATGATGTATATAAGTGATATTAGTATATTTTCTGCTTAAAATACCTACAATAGTCATGTTAGAACATATGTATATATATAATTCATAGTATTTAGTAATTAATTAGTTATTTCTTTCTCTTATTTATTTCCATTTAGGATTTTAGATTGGCTAACGAAGCCATTAAACCTGTCAGAATGAGTTACACCAAACGACTTGGGTTATTTAGACAACCCCGGACCAGACTCGTTCTTCCAGTTGATGGACGGTCAATTTTGCCCGCCAACAAGGATAGACATGGTTCACCCCCAGCCTGTGGCTACGTCTACCAACTCTTCTTCTCTTTATTGTCTTTTGTCAATCATCTACATGCACAGAGCCACAAGATCCTACTCCATATAGGACAGGAGATCTGCACGCACTCCGCCAGATCCTCCTTCCCCGAGTTAGGTTACAGTACAAATCTGTACATGAGATCTTTACATCCACTTGCACTTATCTCTGCAAGTGTCCAACACAACATGCACAAAGAATTTACAATTATCACTTGCACTTAGCACAACATCACACAGATGCATTTGCATATGCACCTCCTTACATCTCCTAGACATCTATGTATACATTATAAAAGGGCCTAGACATGGGTAAACCCATGGGTCGACATCCCCATACCCGTTACATAATCCCAAAGCCAAAATATCCCTAATCCCAAAGCCAAAATATCCCTAATCCCAAAGCCAAAATATCCCTAAATAAGGGGTCGAGATCCCGCGATCTCTGCTTTGACTTGTGCTCCACCTTCGACAGCCTGTTGAAGTCCCAAAATAGGTCAAACCTAACCAAGTATCTCCAAAACTTGGTCAAGGGCCAACAAGCCCCCAACACTCAACGATGACTTGTCCCGAGTCACTCTGATCTGGGTAGCTCTGCCTCAAAATCCTCGAGCTTGGCTAGAGCTTCTTCAACCTGCTGCTTTGCCAGGGCCTCCTACTCGGTGAATTCCTGAACAACTGCCTCGTTCACAGGTCCTTCCAAGCATTGTTTGACTGCAGTGACTACATGTTCCAACTCTCCTCCTCAACCTTCAATATCTTCAAACAATTGGCAAGATTCGTCTTGGACTGGTTGGAGCGTCTGAGTCACTTCCATGACTTTGCTCTGTATGGTGTGGAGCTGTTGTTGAGCAGTGCACTGTTCCTAGGATATTTTCATCCTCTCAACTACTGACAGGAGTTTCAAATGCACCTGTACTATCATTTCTTACTGCTTTGCCTCCTGGAGCTATGACTCTAGTGTATTCAGTTTAGGGTCTTTAGTAAGTCGCTCATAAGTTTGCGCACTTCTATTGCTAAGTTGTTTACATTCCAAAGATAATGCTATGATCCTCTCAACTGCACTCCAGTTAATGGATTCTCTTTGGTCTCACACGTCCTGTAGAGTGCTTGGCACTGTTTGTAGCTCTAGGTCTGCTATTCTCTATTGAATTTGTTGGATGGCTTCAGCAAGATGTGATACTTGATGATCCATTGGGTCTTCCTCCTTTTTCTCTAAGCCCATCATAGATAGAAGTTCTCTGCTGACTACTTCTTTTACTCCAACCTACTCCGCGAGAAGATGTTCTTTCCCTTGCTGATATGCACTTTCTCTTCTTCAAACTTTGTTTGGAGGTGGTCCTTCTCTTTTTTCACAACTCAACGTTTCTCTATTACTTCCTCGTGTGTTTGCTTCAGGGCCACTGTGGCCTATTCTTTTTCTTCCTGTGTGCGACGAAGGTGAGCTTCAGTCACATCGGCTATTCTTCGGAGTTGGGTAGGATCATCTCCCAACTCTGTTTCTTCTGATGATGGGGGAGAAGTGGACACTGCGTGGCTGGAGTGAAGTGCTTGATGTACCCCTCTCAGCTCTGTTTCAAACCTTTCATATATGACCTCATGTTTTGATTCATTTCTCTACAAAATATATTCTGAGGCATCTGATACAGCTGTGATGATGAAGTCGAAGTCATTGAGCATGAGCATAGTCTGCAGCTTGGTCTTACTAGATTTGGACTTCTTCTACGAACTTTTCTACTACACTGATTTCGTCCAACATGCACGCTTGAGATCGAATACTCGGGTCGATGAAAAAACACACAATGTAATAGAACATGGGGTAGAATATCAATAAACACAATGTGGTAACAATGAGTTCCCTTGTTGGCTCGGATACAATTCGTGAAAGTATTCTCGATGCAACAAGCAACGGAATAAGTAGACAACGATGTAATGGACCCCTCCAATGGAAAATAGGCCTTCATCAATGTAGTTTTGTCTGTTATGGTGTTGTCCCAACGGTCCGATGGTGAGCTTTCTAGTCATAATTGTTGTTCTAACCATTCAGGAGTGTCGGTGTAATGGTCATAATGCCTCCAAAGATTATATTTCTCTGCCATGGCGAAGTTCCACTTTCTGTTGTTCTGATATCTCAACAAAGTTCCATTTTTGCAAACCTTCCTTTCGTGAAGTCCCCCCTGGAACCTCCTGCAATATTTCTAGCTTTGCTATCTTCTTATTGAGTTTTATGGCCTTCTTCCCTGTGATCTGTGTCTCGGTATTCCTCTTTCCATTATGATTCTTATCCCCTTTTGGCATAGTAACTTCGCGTTGTTGATGGGATTTACTAGGTTTCAAGGGAAATACTTCTTCTCGATCTGGGGTAGGTGCTCTACTCTCTTGTACAAAGAAGGGTTTCAAGTCTTCTTGTGTTATTTCAACTTCAACATCCAAGTTTCTGGTTCTAAACAACTTCAACCTGTTCTCATATTCCTCAATCAAGTGCGCTATCCTCCTAGTCATGAAATCTTTTAATTCTTTCATTTTCTGTTCTAGAGCTTCCTCTTATTTTCTTTGGGTATGATCTTTCTCAATCCAGGGTTTTCCTTGTAATATAGGAAATGGGGCGTTGTTCTCAATAAATTTAACAACCTCAAATTATTCCTCTGTTGAAGTTCCATGAGCACCCATAGAGGTTTGGGTAATTCTTCCACATAGGGTTATCATCTTTCCTCTAAATAATCCTATTCCTCCCAATGAATGAATCATAGCAGGCTTTCCTAAAATTTCCCAAGTTTTTTCTGTTATGATATTCACCTTTGTTTCCTCATTCAAAACATAGTCTATGTCGAAGTCTCATATTCTTGTTTCTATGCACTCTTTCTCTTTGAAGATATCTGATAAGTCGATATCTCTGTGATCATTCAGGGTTTCTTTCATTTGTACTAATATGGTCTCTGATTCTTTCTAGGGTTCTGCCATGGTATCAATTTATTGGCCTTCCTCAGGGTTATCTTTGTTGGTCAACTGAGAGGGGGGGGTGAATCAGTTGTTACCGTGCTTAAACAATTATGCTTCTTTTAAACTCTTTGCTGAGACACTAAATGATAATCACAATAATGCAGGGAAATAAACAATGGCTAATTCAGCATTAGTCACACATATGAGAAACATAGAGACAGATATTTCTTGAGGAAACCCATACAGGGTAAAAACCTCTTTTTCTTTATATGATAAGTAATAGTTACATTCTTTACATTATCATACATATGAGCACCAACTCATAATGAGGTTGCAACCTCTGTTTTGCAAGCTACAACTTGCTGAGAGCACCAACTCTCTGTTTTCTCTAGCACCCACTAGAAGGAAGCACCAACTCCCCGTGTTCAAGCACCTACTTGAACCTCTAAGGACAACAATCCTCCCTAGCACCTCCCAACCACCCTGAAATATAAATCTTTGCTACGGAATTTATTACAGTGATATGATGTTCGATGATGGCCTACCTGACTTATCACTGTTCTGCTCCACTTCGTTGCTCTGTCTGCCTTATTGCTTTTCTGCTCATATCATTTGCAATGTCCGGGTTATGGGCCCACCACTCTTTCGCTGCGCCACTCTGATTCTTCTTCACCCATGAATCACCACAGCAAAACTCCAATAGCCACTGCAAATTCCCACTGTAACAACCAACACAATCTCCTCTCTGTCCCGTGTATTTATAGCGCCTATGCACCTTTTGCATGCAATGTTTTCCATGCCTCTGCATGCAGACTCTGCGTCATTATACTCCACCTCTTGAGTGCTCTATCTGATCATCATCATGAATCTTCAGCTTCTCTGGTGATTACACATCGGTCTTCTTCGACTTCTCTAGCAGATGTCATCAATGGTTTTTGGCAGTCTCACAGTGTCGTGCCTCAGTAGCCCTCCGATCATTTCTTGATCCAACGGTTCATGATCAAATCGGG
>ML788339.1:10064-22123 GCA_009831015.1 Picea engelmannii | reverse complement strand
CTCTGGTTGTGCCACGTGTCCCTGGGTGACGTGGTCTATTGACGTGTGTTGGATCGACGGTCTAGATCACTTATTATCCAACGGCTGTGATTAACTCGTGAAATCGCATATCGCGATTTCGGGGTTTTCGTTGTCAAGTGTTCATTGCATATTGAAATCGCGATCCCCGATTCTCTGATGAAGGAAATCAACGGACCAGATCTAGTTCTTAATTTAACGGTTGAGATCATATCGCGATTTTGGGGTTTTCGTTGTCAAGGAACTTTGACATATCCAACTCGCGATCCTCGAAACTCCGATGACTACGCTCCTGGTCCATATGACCATTATCCTCATGACCGTAGCCAAACCTTCACTCCCTTTAAAGATCTTGCAGGTTCTCATTGATCCAACGGTGGTCGGGTCCCTGCGCATGGATCTGACGGCTGAGACCTGTCCTCCTATCGAGCTTCTCCCGGTGGAGCCCGATTGCTGCCACGCGTCCTTCCAAATAGACGGTCCTGATTATGTCGGGATTTCACCTTGGCTTTCCTGATGGTAAACCTCATACAACTCCTATCCAATCTGACGGCGGACGGGTTTTCTGAATGAGATCCAACGACTGTGGATCTCTGTCTTCCTTCTCCTCTGCGAACTCCCATATCTTGAGCTTTGCCTTTGCTGCGCGCGTTTTCTTCAATGTTGTTCCTCCTGAGCTTGCCATCAATGAAAAGCATACGCTACTTGGTAAACATTTGCCAACAATCTTGTCTCATATTCATTCTTTCAAGCTTAGCAATCATTCTAGGGCAATCCAAAACTTCATGGTTTGTAGCTTTACAACAAAGACAACTAGGTATTCTACCAGGGAATTCCTTAGCAACATGTCCCGGTCTTCTGCAAGTGTAACAAAGAGTTAATTCTCTCTTTCTCTTAAATGATCCTCATCCTTTCTTGTATGGCACACTAGGATCATAGTAGCTAACCTGCAAAAAATTATTCCTAGGATCCTGCATCTATTTGTTAGTCCACAAATTCTTTCTATGCATAGGAATAACATATATTTCATTATTTATATCAGATCTACTCATATCAAACCTTCTTTCATCTAGCTGTGCCCTAATTTTTAGACTAGGATAAAATTTAAACATACCTAGATCCATACTTTCGAAACAAAAATTTCCACTTATCTCACCTTTAACAAAGCGCAAAGCTTTCAGATCTTACCTCTTTAATCAAAAAAAAAAATTACTTTACCTTTATCAGAGCACAAAGCTTTCAGATATTACCTCTTTTCTTTAGATCCGCCTCCTCTCTTAGTACAAAGCTACGTAAGTCAAGTATATTACTGTGCACTAAAGCAATAGATATATGCACAAAGATTTCCTTCTTTTCCTCAGTTCCCAACAATCACAGTTTCAGGTCCCGACAACGGAACCATTTGTTGGCACAAGGCCAGACCCAGGGTTAACTCTTTAACAACACATCAACAAAACCCTAACTATCAGCCCTTTCGGCAACACCTGCGAAGTAGATGAAGTCTCACCCGAGGTAGAGGCAGGGGTGGTTGTAAGACTCCCGTGTCTGCAACCTTAGCTAGGAAAATGATCTATGATTAGAACATATTAACAGATCACTTAGCAGTTATGGTTCATTATTAATTATCCCTTTTCTACAACGCAGATAAAACCTAATTATAGAGCAGCATAGTATTCGACAAAATCCAATACATTCAAGCACTAAGCACATCAGAATAGATTAGATCTGGAACTCATCAATATTACACCTATGCATACATTATTTCACTAAGAATAAATCATATGAAAAATAAAACAACCATAATGCACAAAGCTACCACAACACAGGATATATGTGGTTCACCCCTAGCCTGGGGCTACATTCACCAACTCTTCTTCTATTTATTGTCTTTTGTCAATCATCTACATGCACAGAGCCACAATATCCTACTCTGCATAGGACAGGATATCTGTGTGCACTCCGCTAGATCCTCCTTCCCTGAGTTAGGTTACATCACAAATCCCTACACAAGATCTTTACATCCACTTGCACTTAGCTCTGCAAGTGTCCAACACAACATGCACAAAGCATTTACAATTATCACTTGCACTTAGCACAACATCACATAGATGAATTTGCATATGCACCTCCTTACATTGCCTAGAAATCTATTTATACATTACAAAAGGGCTTAGACATGGGTAAACCCATGGGTCGACATCCCCATACCCGTTACATAAGCCCAAAACCCAAAAATCCCTAAACAAGGGGATGAGATCCCGCAATCTCTGCTTCGACTTGAGCTCTGCCTTCGACAGCCTGTTGAAGTCCCAAAATAGGTCAAACCTGACCAAGGATATCCAAAACGTGGTCAAGGGCCAACACATACGCATCTAAGAAGTGGTGTTATTGGTCCAGGTTCATGTTAAATCGACTCATCTTGAGGAAGGTGAGTAGGAAGAGGTGGATTTTCATTGTCACTGTCATTTTCTAAAGATGAAGAAACCAGAATAGGAACAAAAGAAGGAACAAATTATGAAGATGGCTCGTAGGCCAAGAGATTTTCATTAAATTTAGCATCTCTTATAATAATAATTTCATTACAATGTGGTTGAATAATTTTGTAACCTATGACATCTTCAGAATAACCAACAAATATACACTTCTCACTTTTAGGATGCAATTCTTTCCTTTTATCATTAGGAATGTGAGTCCATGCTACATTTCCAAATACACATAAGTGACTTAAATATGGATTAAGATTAGTCCATTCTTCTTATGGTGTTATATTTTTAAGAGCCTTTGTTGTAGTGCGATTTACTATGGAATTTTTACAGTTAATGGCTTCCACCCAATACTTTATATTTAATCCCTTAGATTGGATCATACAATTAGCCATTTTTTTTAATGTGTGGTTCTTTATCTCAACAATGCCATTTTGATGTAGTGTATGTGGAATAATGTGTTGCATTTGGATGCCATGTGCAATGCAGTAACTTGTAAAATTATTGTTCACATATTTGTCTCCATTATTTGTTCTTAACCTTTGAATTTGATGTTTATCTTGTTTTTCTACAAGGGCCTTGTAGGATAAGGAATTTTCAAAAGTTGTGGTCTTAATTTTTAAGAAGTAAACCCAAGTGCGTTTGGAAAAGTTAAGAAATGCATGCACCTAGAAAAAGGAGAAAAAAGTGGATCACACAAGTTACTGTGAACAAGTTGCAAAGGGGTTGAGGCATGTCAAGAGGAACATTTTTAAAAACTATCCTGATGATGTTTGTCGAGAACACAACCAACACAAACACCATCTCTGCATGAAACAAGAGAAATAATAGTCACCATCTATTGATTACATAGTGTTGTGAGTGGGAAATCCCCCTACAGACTAGCACTTAGGGTTTAATTATGCATGCAGAAAAGACCTAAAGATTCCTACTTTCTGTCGTCATCTCGGACCTAATCCCCATTATTCTTAAGCAAGTACATATTTAAGAATATCAAGTGAGCATACCGTATTTCGGGTGTTTGATATCGATCCTTCTTCACGCTTGATCGCTCTTTGACTACAACTCTCCTCTCAAGGCTGACTTGCATTCACACAAGACAAACAAAGAACTCCACATGCATTTGATATATATATTAATGGGTTAGAGATTCAATAAACATATATGCAATAAAGCATGAAAACCTCATATGGTGGTATGGGAAAAGTACTTCTTTATTATTAACTTCAACAAATCAACTTATAATGATGAAGCCGACCACTGCTCCATGAACCTAGTCCTGGGCTCTTCTTCAACTGTCCTCCAATTTATTTTCTCTATATTTCTCTTTGCACAAGGATGGATAAAGGGTTGATACAAAGGGAATGCGCAATCGGGTATAGTTTCTTTACTATGATTCTCCTCTTCCAAATGGGACCCCTAACCCTTCTTTAATAGGCTAGAAGAAGCTAGGTATTTTTTCAAACCTTCGGCCATGCATGGCCGGAAGGTTTAGTTAACTCACCCAAAGTTGTGTGTTCCATAAACACTTTCCTTTTTTCATGCTTTTGTAGGTACACACAGGTTGTTTTCGGTAAGCTAGCATGTACACACATGCAGTAATGGAGCAGGGCACATGGGCCTTTATAAAAGGGTTTTTTAAGAAGAGCTTCTCAACAGTGTTTTGGCAAAGAAGGAATCTGAGATGGCCTGATGCCAGGTAAGCATGTCTAGTGCAAATTAGGGTTATAACACATAGTTGTTGCAATGGATGATAGTTTATATGACCAAACCTCTCATGCCAAAGTTTTCTCAACTCATCGCTATGAGAAACAAGAACTGATGGAAAAGATGATGAACCAAAGTTGTCAAACTTTTACAAATTGTTAATATCATCAACAATTCCAGTTGCAATAAGATGTTGAGGATCTTTTATATCCTTGATTACAACTTGGTGAGGTGAAAAATCTATGGTTTTACCTTCACCTGAATGTGTGATTTGATATACTGATAGAAGGTTGTAGGAAAGTCTCAAAACACATAATACATCATTGAAATGACCATTATCTACCTGAATTGTTCTATACCCTACGAAACTAAGCGATATATCATCACCAATAAATATTTTCTTGTCATTACATTCATTTAGAGCAGAAAATATGGATTTATCCTTAGCAATATGATAAGATGCTCTAGAATCAATAAGACACTCATAAGAAGAAGAAGTAGAAATTGCATTGAAGGATAAACCGTAAGAAGAAAGTGCATGTCCATGATAAGAAGAAGAAGTAAAATCTATACTAATTTTGTGCTTCTTCATCGCTACTTCTAAATATTCCATCTTCTTAAAACATTTGGACTCATCATGAGAATCTTTCCCACAAAAGTTGCAATGTCTGTTAGTCTTCTTATTTTTATATTTTTCTCATTTGTCACCATTAGGAGCGGAAGCTGGATGAGTGCATTTGGGACCCTTGTTTTGCTTGTTGTTTTGGAGAGGATGTTTCTTCTTGGGATTTTTGGATTTATCTTTCTGCTGTGCCACTAGTTTGATGTACCTACAGTGTTGATCACTCCAAGCTGTACAATCTTATCTTTCTCTCGAATAATAACATCACAAAAGTACTCAAGAGAGGGTATTTTATAAGGAATCCCTAGATCTTCTTTGGTGGCATAAAAGGTAGATACAAAAACATAATATGCACTACCAACCTTAGCAAGAAGAACATATGTGCATATATCTTCCAACAAATCTAGTTGGCATTCGATACAAAAAAGTCTAAGTGTTTTGAATCTAGATAAGTGATATTCAATGCAAGGAAAGTCATTTGGACACTAATTCTCCAACTGGCGAGCTTGAATAATATTGTGCTTACCAAACACAACTTCAATTTTTTCCCAAGATTTACTTAGGGCATCAAGTCCTTGAGGGTGAAACCTTAAATCATGAGAGATGGACATTTTTCTTAGTCCACGATATTCATCATTCCTATTAATACATTTGACATGCGTGTCATCATCAATGGGTTATTCTTCTTTTCCCAAGGAGAAGCCATATTAAATATGCATATAATATGGATTTAAAATCTGAAATTGTTTGTCTAGATTGAAATATCTCAAAAACTTAGGTTGTTGAAAAAAAACGGCACTGAAATAGACTTTGGATGTGAAAGATATTCCCTTTTGAAAAAAGACATAAATGATAACCAAAGGGCCATGTGGTAGGTAGAAGTTGGTCTACGTCATGATACCCCTCCTAATAGCCTCACTTTTACAAATGAGTTTCTTATGAAGTGACCCACTTTTGTAGAATAAGAGCGGATCACTTTTACAGTAAAGTTACATGCAAAATGAAGTCATAAAAGAAAGTTGCATGAAAAATAAATAATTTTTAAAATAAAATATTAAAGCTACTTATAGTGATTCACTTTTATAAATTAAGTGAAATACACTTTACAATAGATGCATGAACTTTTTCAAAAAAAGTAACAAGAAAAGACTTGAACTCAAGACTCCCTACTTAATAAAGCAACTTTTAACCAAGTGAGCTAGTGAAAAACATATTGTAGAGAGGTGTTGTTGTTGTTGTAGAGAGTGCTCATAAAAATCTTTTTTCACACAAGGATTTTTTTTTTCTTATCGACAGAAACAAGGGTTAGATCTCGGTTAGCTTACCCAAAAAGTGAAACTTTCCTTCTATTTCGGATGTACTGAGATCGCACAAAGTGCATGACAAAGAGCATATGTAGATAGGAAAACCCTTTTCTGATCTGTTTCTGATTTTCCGAGATCACATAGGGCATGGGGAAAATAGAATACATAGATCGAAAAGAGTAGCAACATGGAAATAAAAAACATAAAACTAAAACAAAACAAAAATAACAACTCTGCAAAAAATTAAAAGGGTGTATTTGATATTCATACCTCTGGATCTGACTGAAATGGTCATATCCTGGGAAAAAAAAAATTCTGAGTGAAACAAAAAGCATTAATGAATGAAAAGAGCACTATAGACGCAATGGAATAGTACTCTCAGCCCATAAATGTATGGAAATGGAATAAATGAGAGATGAGGTAACATGGCTTCACGATATCGATTTACAACAGTAGTGGGTCTTCAAATGTCACACACCCAACCACTTAGGTATCCTTTTAAAGGATGGGGTATACATTTATTTTTCTCTTTTTCTCAACCATCTAAAATCCTCTTCTCGAGACCTCCATCATCTTCTGATCATCAAGAGCTTTCCAACGACTATAAAGTTTTCCTAGATCCGAGATCCACAACGAAAGTTATGACCCTTGAAAGTTCTTTAGGACTTTATAAACTAGGGTCTCTCTCTCGTCAATATTTGGCATCCACGTGGCTCCCTATATTCTCGTTGTTAGGGTCCTAACCCACACATAGGTAGAACAATATATTCAGATGTAATAAAGGTCAATATTAATAAGGCCTTGCAATAAAATAAAATAATTCGAATGTAAGAAGACCTAATAGAAGCTTTTGCTTCTAGAAGGATCTTCCTCTAGATTCTTCTTTTGATAGACATATTTAGTATAAATAAGATTCGAGGGTATGAGAACCCTAGCTTGGATATTATTGTAATAGAAATCTGCTCGACTGGAGGTTGCCCCCTCGAAGAGGCCCGTGAACATTGCTTTCAGAATCAAAGTGTTATTTTTGTTGTTATTCTTATATCATTTCAGTGTTATTGTGGTGATTGTTCTGGTTATATTGTTGTTATTATGCCATTTCTAGCATTTTATTTTTGTTCTGCATACTTTTTATATCTAGTATATTACAAGTGGTATCAGATCACATTCCTTGTCATAAATTGTGGGTTAAATTATTTTTCAGGGTAGAGACGTATTCCAGCATCTTTAAGCCACATAGATCTATCGTTATGCGCATAAACCCACAGTTAAGGGATTTGTACATGCAGGAAATACAAGTCGTACTTAAGAATACATCTATTGGCCACCCTTGTAACCCCTGTTGGTACCCCTTCGAGTGGTAGCGCAACAGACAACACATGTGTACGAATTGGCCTAAATTTCCTAAATCCCTCTTTAGATAAACTGATTGGCCTCCTGACTACTATAGTGCCACCAAAAACAACCCTTGGGAAGATACTCTCTAGTACCTGGGTAGTTGGGTAGTATGGCTAAGGGCACGGTCTAGCCTCCTTAGTTAGTGCCCTAAGATATTGGGCCGAGTACTACTATTGGACCCTTCACGTATATTAGAGAGCTATAGAATAGGGAAAACCCTTGTCTGTAGAACCCTTGAATACCTAACCCTAGGGGACAGAAACATAAACAAATTAAAACAGAAAAGATCTATTGTCGTGCAAATGTGTTCGAATTTCCAAATCACTACACATTTATTCCTAGTTAAGAATTTGGGCATTTCATCACCACAATATTCTTCAGACCAGAGTATAACTCTGCAGGTGTAAAAATAAAAAAAAATTCTGGAAATGTTTTCACCATTATTTGAGACCTATTCCATTGGATTCATCTCTTCGCCCTTATCACATTCATACATATCATTTTTTGGCAAAAATATTTACCCCACCCGCCCCATTTCGGTTCCCTCGTCATCATGGCCCATACCTGTAGCCAAGACTTGGAAGATTACCTCAATACCTTGCAATCTAATCTCACCGAGACCCAACAAGAAGTGAAACAACGCAATGCCAATGTTGTCGCCATCAATACAAACATGCAGTCCTCAATGGAGGAAATCAAACAAGACATGACCACCCAACTTGAATCTGTCTTTTCGATGCTCTACACCAAGCTGCATATCCCTACAAATAACCCTTTATCTAACCCACCTCCACATACTGAAGCTAAAACTTCCTCTCATTCCCATAACTTTTAGCACCATCACTTTCAACGTGACCTACGCCTTCCGTGAGTGGATGTGACCAAATTTGATGGCTCAGATCCCATTGGTTGGGTAACCCAAATGGAACATTATTTCTCTTTATATGGAATTACAGATGACTTGGCCAAACTCTGGTATGGTGTTCTCCATCTAGATCAAGAACGTTGGCAATGGTGGCGATGGAGAAAAACTTCCCATCAAGGGTATATTGCTTGGACACACTTTGTGGCAGAGATTTATGAACGCTTTAACACTGACACCAACCATTTGGGCCATTTGACAAAGTTGAAACAATCAGGATTAGTGGAAGACTTTATAGCTTCTTTTGAGCACCTAGCTTTTCGGATAGAGGGCATGTTTGATGCAGTTTTCTGAGAGTGTTTTATCAGTGGTATCAAGGATGATATTTGGGCCCATCTCCTCATGGCTCAACCTCAGAGTTGGGTGGAAGCAACTAAAAGAGATAAAGAAGAACAATAGGTCGTATCTTCTCAAAATCGGAAAACCTCCTTTATCCCTCGCACTAAACCAATAAATCCCACTACTCCGTCCGCTCCACTAAAGATCCAAAAATTGACCAGGGATGAAATGGTTGAACGCCAACTCAAAGGCATTTGTATAATTACGATGATAAATATTTCCCGGGCCACAAGTGTAAGGAACAAAATATTTTTATGGCCATCTCGGAGGATATTTCAAAAGAGGAGGTTGAAACTCCCCTTGTGTCCAAGTCACTTGAAACCACTAACATCACCCCTCCCTCAGACCCTCCCAAAGTCGAACTGGTCATTTCCCTAAATTCTCTCACTGGCTTCTCTTCTCCCCAAACCCTCAAGATAATCGGTTACATCAAGCATAGAAAGGTCATCATTTTGGATGATAGTGGAAGCACCCATAATTTCATTCATAGCTGCATTGCCCAAGAAACTCATTGCTACATCCATGCAGTCAATAATTTCCAAATCATGATTGCCAATGGTGGCTCCATGAAATGTGGAGGGAGTTGGGAAAATGTGTGTCTCCAAATTGGTGACCACCAGCTGAAATCTCATATGTTTTCTATCGACATGAGCGGTTGTGACATTGTGTTGGGTGCAGAATGGATAAGGACTTTGGGTGCAATTCTCATGGATTTTAATGAATTAACCAATTTGACAAGGAGGGACAACAATATAAGTTCCAAGGCATCACCATTGGTTCACCTGAGATCATTAGTTCCCATCGCATGGAAAATCTTCTTAGAAAAGGTCATTCTGGTGTTATTTCCCAACTCCATGCCATACAAGCAACAGAGACACCCTCGGTGTTGTACGACCTCCAATCCATCATTTCTAAACATCAAGTGGTCTTTTAAACTCCCTAGGGACTCCCTCCTTCCTGTGGTGTTCATGATCATTCCATTCCCCTTGTACCAGGAATCCTTCCTCCCAATATTCGTCCATATAGTCATCCCTTTTCCCAAAAAACTGAAATTGAGAAAATGGTCCAGGAACTCCTTAATGCAGGCATTATCCACCCTAGTACGAGCCCCTACTCTTCTCCAATGGTCATGGTATTGAATAAAGAAGGTTCTTGGAAAATGTGTCCTGACTTCCGGGCCCTCAACAAACTTACCATTAAAGACAAATTTCCCATTCCTGTCATTGATGACCTCTTGGATGAATTGAGTGGCACCCAGTTCTTTACTAAACTTGATCTTCGTTATGGATACCACAAGATATGTATG
Source organism: Picea engelmannii (assembly GCA_009831015.1). NCBI lineage: Eukaryota > Viridiplantae > Streptophyta > Pinopsida > Pinales > Pinaceae > Picea > Picea engelmannii. The sequence goes on along the minus strand of ML788339.1, from coordinate 12,024 downwards.
AAAGAGGAAGACATTCCCAAGACTTCTTTTAGAATTCATGAGGGCCACTATGAGTTTTTGGTCATGCCCTTTGGCTTGTGTAATGCCCCCGCCACCTTCCAAAGCCTCATGAAGCATGTATTTCGTCCTTTTCTTTGTCATTTTGTCTTAGTTTTCTTTGAAGATATCCTCATATATAGAAAAACCTGGACATACCATCTTGCTCATGTAGATCTACTTCTCCATCTACTCTCTCAGCACCAACTTTTCTTGAAACTATCTAAATGTGCTTTTGGTGCCTCATAAGTCGAGTACTTGGGTCATCTGATTGGCAAGGACGGCATCGGGGTGAATCCTAAAAACATTGAAGCTATGCAAGACTGGCCTCACCCAAAGACTCTCAAAATCTTGTGTGTATTTCTAGGCTTAACAGGTTATTATCGCAAGTTTGTTAACAATTATGGAAAGGTTGCAACACCTCTCACTGCACTCCTAAAAAAGAACTCTTTCACTTGGAATCCAACATCTGCTCAAGATTTTCAAACCTTGAAGATGGCCATGTACACCACTTGAGTCCTGGCCCTTCCTGATTTCACTAAGACCTTTGTCTTGGAATGTGATTCTTCAGGGAAAGGAATTGGTGTTGTCCTTATGCAAGAGGGTCGGTTGTTGGCCTTTACCAACAAGCAACTGTCTGAAAGAAATCTAGGAAAATCAATCTATGAAAAGGAAATGTTGGCTATTTTGCATATCATTGATCTATGGTGCCCTTATCTATTGGGCAATGATTACAAATTAAGATAGACCATCAAAGCCTCAAGTATTTTTTGGAACAACGAATTTCCTTCCCGGAGCAACAAAAATGGGTGACTAAGATATTTGGATATGATTATGAGATCATTTACAAGAAATGCAAAGACAATGTGGTTGCGGATGCACTTTCCCGAAAATATGAAGATCATGGTGTTGGTCCCCGGTTTTGACCATGCTCTTTGCCTATATTATATACCATCGACCTCCATTCATATGCCAGTACCACCCTTTTGACCTCATTTTGACATACGTAACATCTCTCTACCATGCAAAAGGGGTCACCTAAGGTATCTTTGMATTTCAAACTATTWTTATGCAYTTTAATGCTTTGAATTGATAATGTGACTAATATCACTTGGGTTAGGTACCACCGCTATTTTTGGAACAGGATGCCGGTACCAGGTACCAACTCGCACCCGTGGAGGTACCAGTGGAGCCGTTCGAGATCTATGCATGATGATGTGTGTTATGGTTCGAATGAAGAGAAGGAAGGTTCATAGGCCAGCTAGAGTCATCGCCACAGAGTGCTCGAGAGTATAATGATCAACCTGGATCGATTGTTATTCATCCTACACACTTCGTGACACTACGTGTCACAAAGTTGTGAAATACGTTTTTAATTGATTCCACGATTATTCTCGGATCAGGGATCCGTTCGTTTCCATTTTTCGACTGTTATGAATTAGACTGCTATTAAAACCTGGGATCACTCCTGAGAACGGGTTACTGTTACTACTGTTGCTATTACTATTGTTATTGCCGGATTATGTGATACCGTGAACCTATGCTTTAATACAAACTGGTGTTGCGTATTTTTTGACTGTCATATGATCTGAATACTGTTTTGATGAGTTAATAAAGCATGGAGTTACATTGTATCTGCATCGTATGATTTATTCGGCTATGTTCGTTTCCCACAGCGTTTGTGCTGTTTGGTTGGGCCCGCCAAACTGGTGCAAGTCGTTGCGTTTATTTTGTCATAGACTTAGTGTGTGTTGTTGTAGTTTTGGTTTGTTTCGATATTATATAGCTCGCATCTGAAGTAACTTAGCGTTCACAGATTTAGCTTTAGTTTATCATAGCTCAGTTCATTGCAGTGTGTTAATGCTTGCTTACACGACAGCTCAAAAGTTTCAGAATCGTGTGTATTCGTTCCTCAACAGACTTA